>CM024690.1:600000-762451 GCA_014182735.1 Corymbia maculata | reverse complement strand
GTGAAATCATTTTCATCTTCTTTTATGTGGATCCATCAGAGAGTTTCAAAACAAAGCAGCCAAACATCCAAAAAGTGCATTAATGATTATACATGAACTTCAGTGAACCTACACCGAAAACTGTACTGGGGGTGCATTCAGTAATGTAACATCACATACTAAGATGCATCTGGACAGTTACATCTGATGAGTCCCACGTGGGTATCTATATGCGTTTTAGTACCGTAACATGATTCAATCACACAAAATATGCGTATAAATCCTTCCAAAAGTTGCACAGTAAGCTCAAGAATGGCTTGATCACACACAATCTGCAACATCTAAAATTGGTTCCTCATTGCCATGAAACAGAAAGAGCCACTTGCTTGCCCCTATATCCTGCCAAACAAAACTTTCAGAGTATCACCCAGCTCAGCAGAACCCAAACAGAGATTATAACATGAGAAAGTCCCATACCACATGATTACTTTACAAAAGTACTCAATTACCTTCCTCCTCCAGCATTTGCTGAAGAACCCAATGCAATCACCCCAGCTCCCACTTCCCAGCTAAAACATGGAAGACCAGTAACCAAGAGAATCCTGAATGCCGAAACCCGTACTCATTCCTCAAGACATCGAAGAAAGCAACCACTAAATCTGGGTTCTCAGCCATCAAAGCATTCACTACTCGGTCAACCTGAAACCAATTCAACTTGGAAACTACAGCCCCAAAGTGAGGGGAAGCAACGAATCCCTCTACTCCTGAACTCCTCAACCCACTAATCAGTTGACAAACAGGATCGTCAGGGCTCGAGCTCAAGGCCGTGGGGATAGGCTTGTTGTCACAGTCGAGCTTCGTGGCGCTGACAGAGGGATTAGCCAACAGCAAGGACGACATTGAGAAGAGGACCAGAGATTTAGCGATGAGACGAAGGGGATTGCATCGGTGAATGCAGCTGAGCATGGAACTGGGGCCTTTCAAAGTATGCACCAAGGGACTGCTCTAGCCTCTTCCAGCATGCTGGGCAGCTGATGCTTCATTCGTCCATTGTATCTCATACATCTCCACCCCGTTGGAAGTGTCAACTACATAAATTATGCCAGGAATAGTTGAAGTGTACATTCCCATAAAAGTAATAAATTGCACAGCAAGCTCAAGGATGATTAAATCATTCCTACAAATCCATCCAAAAATGGCGGAAACAAATGTGATAAAACCCACAATTAAACACCTGTGCTCAACAATTCAATCTCAACAATACCCCAAACAAACAAACAACAATTTAACCTATGTTCAGGTAAAACAGAATTGCATCGTAAATGTACTATACAACTAGGCATGATGTCAATTCATACCTGATATGGACATTCAATGGAAACATTGGAACGGAGCAAATTCCACACAGATAAGCCAATAAGATGAACCATGTCTGATCACCAGGGGGTGCAGTTGAAGAGTTCAACGAGGGCAGCCAGCTCCATTTATAAACTGGTGTTTGGAATGCATAAAATCTGAGAGAATAGCATACTGTGAATATTAGACAATCAGACGTTAGATTCATTCTACCGCACTCAGTCACATATACAAGGATAAAATAGTAAAGTAAGAATAAGAAAAATCCATTGCTCTTTTCAAAGTTCTAGTTCTGTGGTAAAAAAAAGATAATGCCAACAATACAGTAGATTTATACCTGTAATGTCAATTTCTACATAGAGACACAGCTTTCCTTCCCATGAGAGGCATCAATGATTAAATCCCCATGCTTAATCTATGAGCAAGCCAAGTTTAATCATCTCCCCCAGAAGTTGGAAATATGATTGAAGATCCCCGCGCTCATGAAAAGCATTGAGCATTGCTTCACATATCTGCTGATCTGGATATATACCATCATATAACATCATAAGGAAAAAAAAATTAATTTCAGTAAGTAAGGACCGTTTGCATAATCTATTAATTACAGCACTATAATCTTTAATTGATATTTCAAATCTCTTCTCCATCATTTGATCAAAGTAAAAAATTGCTCTTTGCACATCGCCCTTCGCACAATGTGCTTTGATGATGGTGGTATAAGCAACCTTTGTCAGTTTTACATTTCTGTCTTGAAGAGAAACCAGCAAGCTATCAGCATCTGTTAATTCGCCATATACACAAAGTCCATTTATAAGTAGATTATAAGTAACCGGAGTGGGCACAAGGTCACGTGCTAACATCTCAGTGTGCAACTGAAATGCATTTTCCAGATTTCTTGCTTTGCAGAAGCTCTGAATAATGGTATTATAGGTGACTTGATCAGGTCTCAAGCCCCTAGCATACATGTCATTGAGGATTTGTACAGCCTCTTGCAGCTTCCACTGCCTGCAAAGTCCTTTAATGATCACTGTGTACGTGACATGTGTTGGAACTACAGCTTTTGTTTCCATCTCATGAAACAATGCCAGCATGCTTTGCATATTACGTTCTTCGCAAAATGCGTTCATGAGAATAGTATAAGTTATGGCACTAGGTATCACTCCATACAACTTCATAGCATCCAGCCACCACCTAGCCTCGTCAAGTTTCCTTTGTTTACAGAATCCATAAATGAGAGAGTTAAAAGTTACGGTACTAGGAGCGATCCCCTTTGTAATAATCTGTTTGTAGAGATCCACAGCTTCTCCAATTTTCCCACATTTTGCATACTGATCGATCATAATGTTATACCAAACAACACAATCAGTCAAATTGCTTGTTGTGAGAGCATCAAAATACATCCGAGCCTCTTTTATAGCCCTCCTTTGACACATTCCCAGCAGAATGGAAGTTTGTGTAAAGGAATTTGGAAAGATCCTCTTGATATCATGTCCCGATAGACCATGATAGCTTTTTGAACTTCTCCTTGCTTGCAAAGCCCATGGATGAGGATAGAATATGTCACTATGTCTGCTCGCACGCCAGTAGCCTCCATTTCATAGAGTAAGTTCAATGCTTCCACAACTCGACCACTTTTACACAGGCTGCTGAGCAGTACCGTATATGAGATGCAATTCAATGGCAAATTTAGTGAAAGCATCTCCTCCCTAAGCTTTAAGCCTTCATCTACATCACCTGCCTGGCAATGTCCGCATATGAGAATGGTGTACGTTACCTGATCAGGATGCAACCCTTTGAGCAGCATTTTCTTAATGATGTTCCAAGCCCCACTCATTAGACCCAGGAGATGAAATCCTTTAGCAAGAATATTGAATGTCACAACATCAGGACTCAATCCATTCTTCTCCATATCATTTGCACATTCTATTGCCTCTTCCATGGAACCTGCTACACACAAACCATGGATGAGGATATTGTAAGTGTATGTATCAGGTGGCAGTCCAAACTTGAGCATTGTACAAAAGAATGACTGAGCAACATCCAGAAAACCCAATTTACAAAACCTTGACATGAGGGTATTGAACGACACAACTGAGGGCCCAAACTCCATCTTATTATTCTCCCAAAAGAATGAAACCGCATCTTGAAATCTTGACTGCCCGCAAAGACCATCCAAAATAATGGAGTGAGTGTATTCACTGTGAGCCATGCCACTCGCTTTGATCTCATTATATACATCCCACATGATATCAGTGTGCCTCAAGTTATGCAATAGACTATTATATGTCGTTAGAGAAGCTTGCAATCTCAACTCCTTCATCTTGGCAAGGACAAAGAGGGCATCATGCACCATCCCGGCTCTTGAATAAGCAAAGGCAAGAACATCCCATACGACGCCACTCGATTCCCAATTGCGGAAGCTATTTGACAAAACCTCACAAAGAGCAGGTGCGGAGCCAGAGCCTATACAGAATCAAAAGCAGCGACATGAGAAAGCCTAGACCTACGACTAGTTCAAGCTCCATAGGAAGCTAAACTATAAACAAAACATCACCCAAAATCTGCAAAATCTCAAATTGGTTCCTCAGTTGGCACGAAACAGAGAAGGGCGACTTAGTAGCCCATATACCTCGCCCAAAGAAAACTTTCAAGAGTAGTATCACCCAGCTCAGCAGAACCAAACACGAACCACAACACGAGAAAGCCCAGGTTACTCAAATTACCTTCCTCCTCCACCATTTGCTGAAGAACCCATCGCAATCGCCCCAGCTCCCGCTTCCCAGCCAAAACATGCGCGACCAGCAACCAAGAGAACCTCGAATGCCGAAACCCGTACTCATTCCTCAAAGCTTCGAAGAAAGCGACAGCCGAATCCGGGCTCTCGGCCTTCAAAGCACCCACCACTCGGTCGACCTGGAACCGGTCCAACTCGGAAACCACGGCCCCGAAGCGAGGAGAAGCGACGAACCCCTCCGCTCCGGGACCCCTCAACCCACTAACGAGCTGACGAACGGGGTCGTCGGAGCCGGAGCTCGAGGCGGCGGGGATGGGCTCGTCGTCGCAGTCGAGGGTGGCGGCGGTGACGGAGGGCTTAGCCGCCGAGAGCGAGGACGGCATGGAGAAGAGGGCCGGAGAATTAGCGGGGAGACGGAGGGGATTGCATCGGCAGACGCGGGCGAGCATGGAACTCCGGGAGTTTCGAAGCAAATGCGCAGAGAGGACTTGCTCTTGCTTGGCGCTGCGGAAGATTTTTGTCTGGGTTTTTAGAGTTGCAAGGGTAACGAGGTAAGGGGCGAAGAAAAGGAAGGCAAGTCGAAATTTTTTGAAAAAAATTATTATTATTATTTTCAAATGATGGCTGTTTTGTTTGAAATAATTAATTGATAAAAAAAAATTATTTTCATTCTCAATACTAATTTTATATTTCAATGTCTTCCCGATGAGTTTTCTCCACTTCCACTTACCAAACTCGAGATATTTGCTGTTGTGACTTGATTATAAAGCCAGGCACTAGACCGTTCCTTTGTTTGTGTTTCATGATAACTAAAGGTTGCGCATAAGAACCATTCTATTTATGTTTCTGGAATAGATTTATATTCCGGATCTATTTCTGGAATAGAAACTGTTTGGTAAAAAAATTTCATTTCTATTTCTGGAATAAATTTTTATTCCGTAAATAGGTTTGGAATGTAAATCATAAACAAATTTTTTGTTCTCCAAAAATCGAAATTGTTTCTCTCTTTCTTACTTCTCACTCGAATAAATTTTTTTCCGTCCGTCACTCACCACCACCACCACCACCACCCCTGCCCACCGACACCATTCGCCATCGTCCACTACCCCTCCTCCGCCGCCTTCCGGTCGCCGCCGCCAATCCCCGCTCCTCCCATTATCATCACTACTTAGATGCGGTAAAAAAAATTTGATTATCAAACGAATTTCTCTTTCAAGAATAGAAATTTTTTGTTGTTATCAAAAGCATTTTTTTAGCTCGAAACTCATCCGTAAATAGAAATAGAAAAATCTATTTCTGTTTCGAAAATGATTTTGGAAATGTAAATATTATCATTCGCGCCCTAATCATTGATGATCACCGCAAGTCTTACCAGTTTTCATCTTCACTTTTCGCAAATCATCTCTCATCTCCTTTACACAACTTCCAGACCAAGTCCTCCTCAAGGCCCTCTCTTCTTCATCGTGCTGCTCTTGCGATGACTTAATTTAAGATTCCCTTTCAGGACGGATTACTTCTTGGGTAGTTAGTTATCCAAATCACTCTTTGCCCTTTGAAAAAATAGCCTCTTCCAGCAATTCTCAAATGTTCTTGTTTTGGGAAAGAGATGGAGGAAGAAACTGAAAAGGACTAGGAAGGATTTGGTCGAATCATATTGCTTCCTAAAATCTGCACAAATTCTATATGTTTGAACATGAAGCAATTTTATAACTGGGGCTTGCTCATTGATCGTCTTTTCCACATGGGAAGAGAAAGATGGAAAATTCGAATTCCTACCTTCTTAGAGAGTTAAGGTAAAAACGATTTAGTTTTTGATATGAATTTCTACTCCCACGTCCTGTAAAGAGACATGACAAAAGTCCAAGAGTGAAAATTAAAGTAGGATTAAAGTATGACAAAAAAAAAATGTGAAGCAATTTCAAGGGATTAGTTTATTATTAAAAAGAATTATTCTTTTCATCTATACCCTTATTTTATTTGTAGAGAAAGATGCATTATAAAAAAAAAATGTTTAGATCAACATAATATATTAGGGAAGTGTCAGAAAACCCAATCGGTGTCCACATCAGTAACATTCGGCCAAAATAAATCTAAAGGATTGAATTGGTTCTCAGTCAAAAAGTTTAAAACTAAAATGGCACAAATGTAATAGGTTTAGAACTAAATTAGCATCAATATAATAAGCTTAGGACTTTTCCAACACTTTTTCCAAATATTTTATATTCATCTCTCTCAAATGTCAAGACAGTATTATAATTCAATTTCTTCAACTCCTTGCTTTCTTTGCCCCTGTTTTACCTAGTATAGGCACACGCGATGTATGGATATTTACATATAATTTCATGATGACTATAGTCGATACTTGAACTTGATGGTTAATTCATCCTTGTATCTTTACAAATCTTTACAATATGAATTGTTCCTTTGTATCGGCGTTGTCTGGAGTGATCTCCCAACTTTCCCGTCTTCAACATTTTTAATTTTGTAATAACTTATATTTCTTACTAAGTAATCCATATTTGCAAACTCGAATTTACAAACTCCAAAACAAAGTCATAACCATTAAGATAAATTAACAAAGGATAGAAAAAGGAATTTACGATGCTGTTCACGATTTCCCATGAAAAATTAAGAACACTCGAACATCTTGAACTCGCAATAATTTGAGATGAGTTATCATTTTAAAAGAATGCTTTGGCTCCAAGGATATACAAGAAAATTGTCACTGCTGAAGAGACAATATAAGGTTAACCAACCACAGAAAATTCCGGGAATATTAGAAAAATACTTCGTGATAGCATTCTGAAGTTGTCAAATATAAAAGGAAAATTACTAAAAAAATCCAAAACCTATTGTAATTGTGTTAATTCAATTCTCAACTTTTTTTTTTAGCCAATTGAGTTCTAAACATATTGTGCTTGTGTCAATTTAATCCATCCGGTTAATTTTTGCCAAAAATCACTAACGTAAATGACGACCATCTTATATGGCATGATCAGTCCTGACGTAAACAATCTTTAACTGTTCGTCGAACCTCAACCGGCCATTGGTGAGGGTGAGCTTGCCCAACCCCTAGTAAAGTCAAGCCTCACCATGGTTGTACCCTGTGGAAGTATGGGTTCCCTGAGTCAATTGAGCACCTATTTTGGAGTCCATGGTCTACATTCTTCAAAAACTCAGCAAACGCTTACCGGGTTGAACCCATTTTGGAGTTCCTTAGAGCCCAGACTGCTGAAAGCAAACTTCGATGGAGCCTTTCTAATGAGAAGAGAGGAGGGCACGGTGATCTTATCCAATATTTGTTAACGTCTGGATATAACATGCATATAAATAAACATTATCCAAGTGAGTGTTCAATTTGCAATATTAAATTAAACATTAATCATGGAAGTCATGAAAGCTATTCACAACTCATCGCCTAGGCCTGAGGTAGGGTTCATCGAATTGCCACTCGAGGTCAAGCCCTAGGGTGGTGCAAGTCGAAACAGTCACAAGAATAGGGTAGTCTATAGAAATCTAGAATCATGATAAAAAGAGGCAGTGCAACTTTTCTTTAATACTTTGCTTATTTGACTACTCTTCTCTCAACATGAATTTAGCAATCACGTTGAGTTGCTTTTGAAGTGCAGTGCCAAAATATTCTGAAGATTCAATTTTGAAATTTTTTCACAAAAGAGATTTTACTTTGAACAAAAACTTACTAGTCTCGAGATTGAAAGTAGCTCATTCTCCACCATTGCAATTTGGCATTGTTTGTCCTCGTGAGCAACACCATCAAAGCATCCTATGCCTCCTTGGGGGTCTTTGGGGTCTTGATGTACTATAACAACTCATCTTCAACAGTCACCGCAAGAACTTAGAGCATCTTACCAGCTTTTATCTTTCACTTTCTCAACTTGTCAGCATCCATGCTAATGTGATAATGTTGCCACCAACAGTATCCCTCAAGTCTTGACTTAGCAGATAAAATTTTATGCCGATACTCCAATTATAAGGCATGCTTAGTTGCTCGAAAAATTATGTCAAAGTACTAGCTAGAATATCTGGCGAAGCCTTTAGCCCGGTGGCAAAAGTCACTATAGTTTGAGTCTTACTAGCACTGGCAACAAACAAGTCATAAAAGTTATGGTAAATGGATGTGAAGATTGCCTTCCTATATGGAGAGTTAAATCAAGACATATACATGGAAGAACTAGATGATTTCAAGAATAAGACTCATCCAAGTTATTTCTGCAAATTAAATAGGATGCTTTATAGTCCAAAACAGGCCCTGAGAACATGGTACGACAAGATCGCAGAATTTCTGGTGCGAAGTGGCTACTCAGTAGCACCAACAGACTCAATCTATTTTGTGGAGGAAGAAGGCAAAAGGCTTGCAATAGTACTAACCTATGTTGATGACCTAATCATTATTGGATATGATAAAAATGAGATATGTCAAATTAAAGCCAATCTCTTTGTGCAATTTCAGATGACTGAGCTTGGGGAACTCAAAACACTTTCAAATACTTGAGGTTAAGCAAACCAATGACTGTTTTTTTATATGTCAACAAAATTATGCACAAGATATCCTAGAGAAATTTGGGATGAATCCCTGGAAATGTTTTAGTTCTCCAAGCTCCTTAAGCCATACAGAGGTCAAATTAGATGGAATCACAGACATAGAGCCAGCTCACGAAAATGAAAAACCCGCAGAGCCTATATAGGGAAACACGACTGGCAAAGAGCATGTCACCAAATAAAAAGAAAACTTTTTCAATTTTTGAGTACCAGTTTTAATCCTAGTTTTGAATTTTCGTAGAAGTGGTGCGTGCGCGACAGCCTGAGCTGTTGCTGCTTTTCAATACCCTCAGCCCTACTTCGTGACAGTAGTAGTTGCTGCTGTCCCATTTTATCTCGGATTCTCCGAATGAACACTTGCAAGATCGAAGCCCGGCCCAAAACTAAACTCGTCTCATGTTTGATCAGTACCTTGAATTATGGGCCGACAGTTTTATCTGCTTTGCATTCTTTTCCTTCTCTCTGGCCTAACGTAACAATAATGTCGAATTGCATTTATTTCTCAACCTTTGCAACTCGGCTTTCTTTCGACCTTCCGTTCTCGTAATTTGACATTTCACCACGAAATATCTGAAACGTTCCTAGCCCATACATGAAATATATGAGATTTTCTTTTGTGTCCATAGTTGTCTGTAACTGAAAATACTCTCTTTTTCGATTTCCAAATATTGGGGCATAAAAGAAAAGGCTGAGCTCAAATGGGCCAGCAGAAGTATTTTTTATATTTGGGTCGAAAAAAATTGTATTTATTCCTGAAAATAATATAAGAAAAATACATAAACTTTTATGGCAAAACAAATCGAAGTAGAGCAAAGACCAAAATACTACAAAACAAAGTCAAATCCAGAAAATAAAGAGAATCAATAGAGCACCCGTAAGGTTACGCATATATTCGTTTAATCATAATGGATCTGTCAAACAAAATAATGATCAATTATTGAATCTTGTATCATTATAAGTGATGAACACACGTCTAAAATTCTTTCTCTGATAACTATCGCGTTACTAGTTGACAGTGTGCCTCTAGATTTGGCTCCTATATTATCGTCCTAAGAAGATAATCAAAATAGGTTGAATAAACATAAATTTAACTTTTGAAAAGTAAATTAATGTAGTTTAGTGAGACGCCAGTGCTCCCGAAATCAACTCTGAAACTAGAGGCAACGAACTTGTACACAAGGATATCCCCAAAATTTAATTAAACTCCCAAATCTAAATAGGAGAAAATAACTCTTTTAAGTTTAGAACTAGATTAGGAGAACTCTCATATCTAAAATTAGATCAAGAGGAGAAAAAATATAATGAAAGTGCAAATGATAATTTCCGGTGTCTAGGCACAAGGTCTAGGAAAGGCATGGATAAGCAAATACTTTTTGACAGAAAATATAAAGAGTCTTAGAAGAGTTTCGTTCAAAACTCAAAATGGTTTACTTAGATGCGAGATAGATTAAGAAAGGTCTCCACTGATATTCCCAAACTCCATCTGCTTCTTCGCAATTTACCCCTGGCAAATCAAACAGGTTACGCCCTCACCAAAAATTCTAAATTTGAGCTTACCCCAGTTCCAGGACCTTTTCAGTCACCGTAAGAAGCCGAGTTGCGTCCAAATTTCAAAGTCGAGATGAGGCTTGGATCAAGATTTCGACATCGAGCCAGGATTCACATTGTCATGCTTACAATCTGTCTAACCTAGGATTGTCTTCACGTATCGTCATGACCTCTTATCCCTTAGGCCCCAGTGGTACATAAAAAAAAGCAGGTGGGTCTCATCCCTTAAAGCCCCATTGGTACAGATAAAAGGAGGTAATCGTGACTTGATGGAATTCAAAAAGGACACGGACACGAATCCTAGACACTTGGAAGAAAAGAATAATGCTTGTCAAAGAAGCAAAGCAACGCATATTTATATGCCCCAGTGTCGTGCAAATGATGAAAGTTCATAAATTCCATTGCCCACAAACAAGAGCTTTGCAACTCTAGTTGGCTGACTACAATTACATGGAACGGCGTGCCATCATTAGCCGTTTGAAGCTAAAGCACAAACACGCTTAAAAAGCTGACCAAACAATCCTTTGTGGGATCAGCATACACTATATAGCCATGGGGAGAGCAAGAATAAAGATGATGCCTTACTTCTGCTACATCTTAGCAATGCAACTGAACCGAACCAAGGCCAATGGTCAGGCCAAAACCAGCCTGGTAAAAAAACGAGGACTAGAAACTAAAAAGTGGTACTGATGTCAAGGAGGGGGCCTGACTTGCGAAAACCTCTCTTCCAAGACTCAGTAATAACTCAAATTAACCGTGGAAAATTGAAACAACAGGAATACACAAATCAATTTACAAAAGAGAAATCACATAAACCAAACCATTCTCAATGGAGTATGTCCTTCGACCAGTAGTCAGTCGAAGCTAGACGAGCGACTCCATCTGCTCTGCAAGTAATCCTCTGACAACATGCTTTGATCTGTGCTGCTAATAGAGAGAGAATCATCCTCCAAATCTTGGAATGCAAGATTCAAATGTGATTGCATGCTGACAGGAGAGTCTTCCCCGTCCATTTCATCAAGTTCTTCTGAGGAATTAATTTGTTGCCTTGCCCAATCAAGTACTTCTTCGTCACCTTGTAGGAGCTTTAGGATCTGCAATCAATTTAAACCCCAATTAGGAATATTGTCAGCAATAAATTGAAGAAAAGGAGGTGGTCACAGTAGAACAATAACCGTGCTTACAAGGCTTATTCGAGGTCGAAATCTGGATGAACGTCTGATACAAAGGGTTGCCGCCAAAACCATTCTGCCAATCTGTTCAGGGTCATAATCACGGTCCAAGCTTGGATCAAGCAACTGTGATACCTTCCCAGCCTTCAAAATAGGCTTTGCCTGCATGTCATAAACAACCTCTCTGCTCATTATACATGCTACCGATAAGCATTTTCATAATAAGCATCACAAGTATAGGATATCCTTTCCACCACCAGCACTCAGTAAAGGATATGTTGCACATATTCATATTAACTACATGCCACTCCACAAATGTCCACGTGTTATCAAATAAGGGTCTGATGCAGGAGTTCAATTTTTCCAGTACCAAAGTACTGGCCTGCTTATATATATGAGGGTATAAAAGTGCTCCAATCCCTTCATGCTTTATAGCAATAATAAATCAAGGCTTCAACCATATTTTTCCATACATAACCATAACAACTTTAATGCAAAGCAGCTTGCATAAGTAGGTGTCTTGTCCAACATTTGGATCATAACAACTTACCCACATAACCAGGCTTGCCTGACCTTGTGGACATTCACCATCAATTGGCCTTCTACCAGAGATCAACTCAAGGATTACAACACCAAATGCATAGACATCTACGAGGTCACTCACTTTGCCGTGCATGAAGTACTCAGGAGCCAAGTAACTGCCATAGAAGCATACGTTATCAACATGTGGAAGTGTGACTAAAGTTGCAGGTATTGTCAGTAAAGGAAACTGACGAAGGAACTGCTGAAGATGAATAGAGGACAAAATACACACCCAAAAGTTCCTGCAACATCGTCGCTGATTATTTGGGTCGAAAGATCTGTAACCCTAATGGCCATTCCAAAATCTGACAACTGAAAGGCCAAAGCAGACATTAGTGAGGACAATAATCAGGAATAGGAGAGAATGAAGAAGCATGTTTCCAGCACCTGAGGCTCAAAATCATCAGAAAGAAGAATGTTTGATGATTTCACATCTTTGTGAATTACTGGTTGACCACAGCCATTATGCATATAGTCCAGAGCCTCAGCCACACCAACAGCCACCTTGTACCTCTCTCGCCAACCAAATGCATGCAGATCCTTCTTATTGCCTTAAAAAAAGACACAGCCAGAGGTCAAGAAAAGTAGCTAAGGTGAAATTTTGCAACCGATGAAAGCATCAGATACATACCATGGAGGTTCTCCTCTAAGCTTCCTCTATGTACAAAATCATAGACCAAAATTAATTTGTTGCTATCATAGCAGAATCCAAATAAGGATACTATGTTGTTGTGATTCAAATCAGTAATGATATCAATCTCAGAGACGAAATCTTTGACTACACCATCAGATGGCTTCAGCATTTTCACTGCCAGCTCCTTGCCATCAGGAAGACATCCTCTATATACTTTACTACAACCACCTTTGCCGACCATATTCTCTGAAATCAAGATAATAGGTCAACCCACAGCTCACAATTTGAACACATTAAATCTTGTGCAGTATTTCAGTATTTGGGGGAAGAAGTACCTGGAATGAAGTTAGAGGTTGCCACCAGAAGCTCCTCATAGTTAAACAATCTACAAGTAGACGAATGTTTCTCATGAAGGCCCTCAAGTTCTTCAGGAAACTCTTTAGAGCTACTGCAAGGGGAAGGAGGACTGGCAGCCACCTCCCCAACTGGTAAAATTGCCCCATTCTCTCCATCCAAATTGCAAGTATGATTTTCAGCAGAACAGCTCTGCTTTTGATCTGGATGGACTACAGCAGAAGAATGAGTGGTTGATCGTCTCAACACCCGTTGAACAGGCATCTTTTTGCCACCAGATTCGTCTATAGGCTGCCCTCTTAAGAATATGCGCCGCAGGAACAGCCAACCAGTTTTGAGGCCATGTAGAGAATTAGAGCTTGAAACAGCTTCATTTGGTTGAAATGGCACCAAAGCCATCGAATTGTCAACATCAGCATCGCTATCTCCAAGAGTTTCTACAGCCGAATTGGCAGAGTTTTGTTCAGAGGCTTTCTTCTCACAGCAAAAAGTGCACTTCTGCGAACAACAGTGACTTCTTTGATCGTATTTATCTGATACTTTCCTGCTCAGCGACCAATGAGGCACATGAACATAACTCTTACTCCGTTTATTATCTGTTTCAAGACATGTAGAAGTTACCGAATGTATCAGCATCCCAATCGACCACATGACCAAGAGTAAATAACAGGGGGAAAAGGAGGGAAAGATTCACACCTTGTCTGCTTTGTACATCGGTTACTGCATCTCTCTTGAATACGAATTTGCCATTGTCTACAGCGAAAACCCAGAAACTCTTGGGCAAATTTCTCGCGCAGTACTTAGCAACCGACGCCGGTGACCGGATGGTATGATTACTCTTGGAGGTTCCGACAACTACCTTAGCCGAAGGGTACGATTTTGCTTCCTGTACTAAAACTTTTCTCACCGACGGTCCTCTACATACCTTAAGTTTCAAATCCACCTACAGAAATAGGGGAAGAAACCGTAAATCAAAGCAGTAAAAGAAAGCACTCTCAGGGTTCAAAGAGACCCAAATTTTGGTGACCAAGAACTCCGACTCCAAATCCAAGCCCTCACTTTGAAGACAAATTGAGCAACATTGCGCTACGGGAAGGAGATTAAAGCCTCGAATTCAACGGAAAATGGAGACCGTACCTGCTTCAAGTGGCAGAAACCTTCATACACAGCCAGCACGGAATCGAATGCTTTCACCAGAGAGAAAACGACGCCGTCCCTGCTTCCGAAACACCGCACGCCGCCGTGAGAAATCAAAGCAGAAGACAAAAGCGAGCTCACAGAGAGAGAGAGAGAGAGAGGGCGGAGGGAGAGAAGCCGTACCAATGGAGGTTGTCTCCTCGATGACGTGAAGCGCAATGACACGATCGCCGGGCTGAGCCGCCTTGACCAGAGCCCAGGTCAACAGTTCCCGGCTCTCCCCGTCCATCTTCACCCCGACGACCACCACCGCCGACGACTCCCCGGCGGCGGAGCCGCCCTCCTCGGTCAACTGCATCTCCCCTTCGCGCCACCACCAGCGGCCGTCGTCTCCTCCGCGCTCTCTCTCTCTCTCCTCCGACTCCTCTCTCTCTCTCTCTCTCTCTTCTCTCTCTCTTGTGGCTTGCTCGGCCTGACACTTGCAGTCGCCTGTTCTGCGCCTCGGGGAAAGTGAAAGCCGAATCGTCGTCACGTTTTTAAGACGAAGGAAGCTGTTAACTGCCTCTCTCCCCCCGAGCTGCGTTCCGGTGCTTTGCGGGTGCGCCTCCCGCGGTGCACCCGCGGTAAAGATCTCCGTACGGACGGTGTAGCGTGCAAGGAAAACCCAACCCCCGCCCCCCCTTCCCCCGGGGGTGATCTTGACCGTTAAGTCCGGTCGGGTTCGGTCGAGACATTGACCGCTCGGATGGATTGTCGAGGGCGCTTAGGTGGGGTCCAGTCGGAGCAGCAGCAGCAAGCAAGCTTAGCAATTATCAAATATTGGAATTTCGAAACCCTAACGTTGTTTTATTTATTACATATCCAATCCAATTTGAGGGGTGCATGTACAGGGAAAATTGACTATGCTGTTTGATTTCGTTTCGCTTTATTATGAGATCGTTTGTTATTACAAGCGTATGTGACTTTATGTTGTGATCGAAAATATAATTAGCTTATCGACCCATAACATTAATTCGTGGGGTCTAAGATCTAAATCATGGTAAATGAAAACAAGATTTCTGTCATTGCAAGCTATTGCCGTGATTAATCGACCAATTGCAAATTAATGTGGTAATTAATGCGAGGGCTCCATTTTCCGATGATGACTAGGTGAAAAAGAAAAATGACAGCTTTCATCTATTTAATTAATGTATAAAGCCATGACCATTGGCCAAAAGTTTAATGATTAACAAGGAGGGATCTTTGACAGCTTTGTGCTCCCTTTGCTTTCCCAACAAAAGCTCTGCATACTCACCTGCTAAATTTTTATAAAAATGAAAAAACCCAATTAATTAAAGTAATTTATTTAAATTAATCGCCACTTTTTTTCTTTTCTTTTTTCACTACGTGTGGTCTTTATTCTTCAAAATTACTTCGATCTGATTGTCTACCTAAAAACAAAAGGGCAGAAAATTGACCCAAAAGTGACACTAGGGCTAAAAGTGGTCCCATTGAGATGATGTTGTGAACCAATGGCCAGCATTCGGAGGGGGGGGGCTCACATGGTCAAAGTGATTTCTCTAGACCAAAACCCATTTTCTTGCTGCCTCTTGATTCCTTGCCTCGGCTACACCAATATTCTCCCTTTCGCAATCTGTGCTTAAAGCGCTTTTCAAGTTACCTAATCTCATCCCCTCCTCCTTTGCAAAGGCAAAGGACAAAGATGCTTTGGCATGATATTGCGCTTTGGACATAATCATGACAAGGTGTGGCTTTCATGTAAAGCTTCCCTCCCTTATTCTCTTTGCCTTGTTATTCCCCTCCTATTCCATCCATTTTATATTAACAATTGCTACTTTGCAACCTTATTGAATCATTTTGATCGACTTAATCATTTCGATCAACTTACCTTAATCGATGACCGTGATTTTTGTCAATGAGTGATGCTTTTAAGTTTTGATGTTCATGATCCTTTGTCTCGAAATTTTCTATCAAACATAAACACACATGAATAGACGGATTTTTTCTTCAAACTTGCTTTCTCTACTCTTCATGTCACGATTTCTCCTTTTGCCCACGTGCACTGCCTTACTTATGGTGCAAACAAGCACATCAATGGGTTTGATCGATAAACCTTAGTGTCGTCATTTTTGGATGGTAAATTGAGTCAAAATGTTTGAAAAGGCAAGGTCTTAAAGTTACCCATTAATTATAAATGCATTTATGATCAATCTATAGCATACCATTTAAGCTTATCACCATGGAAATGTCCAAAAAAGTAGGAAGCATTTTCCACCAAACTAAACATTTGTTTTATGAGAATTTTTTTTTTCTCAGGATTTTTATTTACATAGAATAACATGGTATTGGCATGGCCTACAATACACAATGGGTCATGGAAAATGTTCAAACCCACCTCAATCCAACTACAACGACCTAGTTATAGGAGTTTTTGCTCGTTCCTTTGATTTCATGTCATTGACTATCCAATTCAAGTCAAGACAACCAATATCTATTGTCTCCCTAATAAATAAATAAAAAAGGTCATAACAACCAATATAAATTAGAAAAAATAAAAGGTAAGCCCCGAGCACATGAGGTAAGGCAAGGATTATCTAAAAGTCGACTAAGTCCATAGGCTTAGAGAAATCAACTCTTCATTTACCTTATCTTTAAATGGGAATTATGAGGTATATGTCCTCTGCAAGCTTCACATGACTAAAATTACCTATTAATCTCGTCAAATCTAAGTTATTCACAACGTGACGAGGTGATTTACAAGTCAAATATGGGCCTAATCTCTTAATAAATCCCAAACTTTATATTCAATTTCAATTATGCTTTGAACTTTCTTTTGTTTAAAAGAAACTTAAATTTTAGATTCACTCCAATTTAAATTAAAAAAAAATAAAAGCTAAACCCCGAGCACATGAGGTAATCCAAGGATTATCTAAAAGTCAACTAAGTCCATAGGCTTAGAGAAATCAATTCTTCATTTACGTTATCTTTAAATGGGAATTATGAGGTATATGTCCTCAACAATCTTCACTGGACTAAAATTACCTATTAATCCCATCAAATTAAGGCTATTCACGTCATGACGAGGCGATCTATGGGTCAAATATGGGCCTAATTTCTTAATAAATCCCGAACTTTAAATTCAGTCCTATTCTGTCTCGAACTTTTTTTTATTTAAAAAAAATTCAAATTTTAGGTTCAGTCCAATATAAATTAGAAAAATAAAATGTAAACCCCGAGCACATGAGGTAATCCAAGGATTATCTAAAAGTCAACTAAGCATAGAGGCTTAGAGAAACCAAATCTTCATTAACGTTATCTTTAAGTGGGAATTATAAGGTCTATGTCCTCAACAAGCTACACCGAACTAAAATTACTTATCAATCCCGTCAAATTTAGGCTATTCACGCCACAACAAGGTGATTTACAGGTCAAAATTTTGGTTTAATCTCAATTATGCTCCGAATTTTTTCCTATTTAAAAAAAAAACAAAAAAAATTAACTATAGGTCTAGTCCCAAATTTGTCCAATACTCTTTTTTATCTAAAAAGAAATTACCAACTTTAATGCTAGTCTCATAGCTGCTTATAACTTTTTTTTTGCCTAAAAATAATTCACTAACTTTCAATTTAATCTCAAATCTGCCTTTATGTCTAGAAATTGACATTAATGTGGTATTTCCACATCAGTAGCAAATCTATATCAGCAAGGCGAAGCGGAACATTTTATCCAAAATGAAATCATTATTTGATGTGGAATCATGTCCACGCCTTTTCCAGCCGGCCCCTCATTGGTGTCTCCGAGCGGGGGTGACCGGTGAAAGAAGAGAAGTATGTATTGACTTTGAGATGGTCCCGTCACGAAATTGACCGTCAAAAAATGACGCACGGTAAGAGAGGCGTGGGAATACGGCCTGCAGAAAGTGAAAGAACGAATAATGTAATTTATACACTCTGTAATTCTTTTCTTTCTCTTTTTGAAAAACTGAAGTTTATATATACATGATGCCTTTGATTGCGACGTGGGAAGTCGTCAAAAATTGAGGGCGGTTTGTCCTTTCGCCAGTTGCCCAAATCACCATGACCACACACGTGTGTATGTTGTGTGGTGCATGCGTGCTGACTTGGTGCCTTTCTCTAGCAAGAAATTCGAGTTGATTGGTGCAATAGATTATGAGCATTATTGCCCATCATGGGTCGTCAAGATCGTGTCCGTCGAGGTAGATTGGCACTATAATTAGGTTAGATCTATTAAGGAAGATTAACCAAGAAAGCAAGAGGAAGGAAAACAACTATTTGTGTGAGATCCATCTTTCTCATCATATTGATAGAGATGTTCATGATCCATCTTGCAATTTACATAAAATAACTGCTTATGCCATGGTTAGATTTAAACTCTTTAGACATGACGTAGATGTGGGTATAGAATGGTGGAAATAAGATGGGATTTATAATATATTATATAATGTTGGTAGATGTCTAGATATGACATGGAACATCAATGAACGTAATCTATCACACTGACAACTTCCAATGGACCATGGTACCGATGGGCAAGACCACCTCGAATGCCATGATCACCACAAAGCCACAGCCATCATGAATGGCCAAGCCTAGCTACGACAACCATAAACAACCATGACCACAATGAATAGTTGTAAAAAATAGGACCACCACGATAAGGTTACAACCACCATGCATAGTCGTGAGCTCCTCTTTCTTCCACCTTGGCACTTGACCTTAGCTGTGTATCTCTGATCTCTTCTCCTCGAGCACTATCGTCGCTAAGGGAAAGAAGACATAGTAGCACACGAGCGCGCGCCGAGATAGAGTGTGGGTACAACATCTCGAGCTTGGGGGCGCTCAATTGAAGCCTTAGATCTTGGATCCACGGCTTGGTCAACTTTAGATCTGAGATCTAAAGCTCCATCATGCTAGCTAAGCTCAGGCTCGACGATGTTGATGACCAACCCCAACCTTCCAAGTGGAAATCAGAGGTAACAAGCTATCGGCCAAGAGCTGAGACGTCGATGGCAATTGGTGATGGAATGCAGAGGTCGCGACAATAATTGAGGGTGGAGGTAATGACAATCAGCCTTCATGGTGGTGTTTCTCATGCAATGCCCGACGATGCTATCATTGGAGGCAATGACGGGCGGTGAGGCATCCTCTAGCCATAGTTGGGAGGGCTGGCATCACTTGGCCATGGTGAGGCCAAGCCCTAATGAGGGCCAACCTCACCAGATCTAGCCTAGACAAAGCTGACCCTCACTCGAGTTAAGGTAACCCTGATGTAGCCCTGATGAGGGCTCACCCTCGACCAAGCGAGACTTGACAAGGGTTGGCCTTGCTAGGCTAAATCTAGGGAGGTTGACCCTCATCAAGGCTGCCCTCGCGTAGGCTAGCCTACTTGGTGGCCATTGGCCAATTACCAGCAAAGGAAGAAGAGAGGAGAGAAAATAAGAAAAAAAATAAAAATTATTCATGTTAATATTGATAGTGCCACATAAGCCAACCGACATCCAAGTCATGAATATCCAATCGAAATTAGCCACAAGAACTAAATTCGCACTAAGTCAAAAAGGTTATGGCTAAATTGGCACCAAATCAAAATATGTAGGACTAAATTAACACTAAAAAAGGTTTATGATTAAATTGATATTAATACAATAGGTTTATGATTTTCTGACACTTTTCCCATATTTTCTTAATAAGATTATATCTAAACAACATATAGACATATCCGGATTTTGCATCGTCTAGACACATGGAAGAAGATAAAAGTCACTCTTTCTAGAGTTAAGAATTCGGTTAAAAACAATCGTATGTCCATAGGACCGAATTGACGGCAAGATAAAAAGCTATTCAATCACAAGTCCTCAAGATTTCAGAGCTTAGAATCAAGGTCTTCCGTACTTGTGCTTAACGTCTCGTAATGTGAATGTTATCCAAAACCTGGGCTAATAGAAAAGCATTATACGAAATGAAAACCGCAAGAGAAGTACCTGCAGTTTTTGTTTGCTAATCTTTCTCAGCTTTGTCCCCTGCGCGCTGACCAGGTCTCAGATTTTTTATTTTTCCTTTGTTCTTTATAGTTTTTTGTTCCTTAGTGAAATGAAATTCATCGGTGCAAGAAATCAACGAGGACTATAAACGTGTCCATTTCGGAAGATTGACTTGTTGAAATCGATTTCGCTTTAAATAACACTTACTTTTAGAAGATTGCAAGTTATCCCGTACACATGGCAAAAAATTAAGGTGATAAAAGATTGCCCAATTTGAAGATGAGCAACAAGTCCGATTCAATACGGAAGTGTGGTTGAACTAACCAATCTAAGGCCGCTTTTAGGAAGAATCAATTCGGTTCCTGATTCCACGCATTTAAAACGGGTCAATTTCAATTCAATTATCAACTCGAAGATTAGAACCTCTCGTTTTATTCAAAAACCGATCCAACAAGTATTTTTGAAACCTCCATTAGAAAGAAAGAAAATATAGGTTTAGTATTCATTAAGAATTTAACCACGGCCTTCTACATAAAGAAAAACAAGTATCTTTGTAATGAATTATTGCAGCTTATATATTTTATTATAAGAATTTGATTTTCTTACCAAAAAAACATTAATGGTCTTGGAAACAGACCGAAACCGGTCGGTTCAAGAACCGGCTGTTCCAAAATCGACCGGTTCGATTCCCCATTTGCAAAAAGATTGAGGGGCCCGATAGGTGGATTCCCCTTAAACTGTTTCTGGGGAAATGCAAAACCTTTCGTATTCGACGTTATAATTGGACTAATTTTGGTCAAAGACTCCATCATTTCATATAGTGCTTTGAGAAAGAATATGGCGTCGATTCATGCACAGGAAAAAGGCACTTTGTAGTTTGCATGCAACACGATGGCACGAGGGGGCATTAGCACAAATCATCCTCGAGATGCGTCAACAGACGGGATTTCCTTAATATTTTTCAACTTTAAATTCATATTATGAAAAATCTTAAAATTTATATAATTATGATAAATTTATCTTAAATTATTAAAAATATCAAATTTATATATTTATAATAAATTTATCTTGTATCAATTTATGCTAAATTGGATTAATATCGTGAAAAATAACAAATCAGTACATATGTAATAAACAAATGGTGAAATTTCAAATTGAGACCATTATCAACTGTCACTATACTAGCTAACTTAGTAACTTGATAATAAAATTCAATGAAAATTAACGCAAAGTAAATTTATCACAAATATACTTAATTTATATTTTTATTGTCAAAAAATCAGATTTGAATAAATTTATCGCGTATATATAAATTTGAGATTATTCGTGATATTAATCTTTTCTTTTCTTCCAATCAATGAAAAAAGTTATCTCCTCGTTATTCTTAGCTCGTCTGGCTCATCGAATGTCCTCTATTTCATCTTTCAGCATAAAATAAGGAAGAATTTGTACCCTAATATCTGTGCCCTCTGTATTCGCTATGATTAAGCTATGGCCCCGTAAGGAAAATTTATATTTAACTGACCTTTATTCCGGAATTTTGTGCGGAGAACACGCGTCTATATTCACCTTCGCTCCTCGTCGTTGCTTGATACGGGACAATTGAATGTTTTTTTTTTTTTTTTTTTTTTTGTATTTTTAATTTAATTAGTAGGGCTAAAGAAGGTGATGGCACTTTCCAGAGTCCAAAAGAAACCAACAATTTTTTTTTTTTAAAATGACGATAGCATTGTGAATAAAGTAAGATAGTAATTAAAATGGTTTAGGGAACCAAGCGCCTGGTAAAACTCTTTGACTAAGGGTTTATTTATTAACCTTTTCAAAAATAGCTGATTTTATTCTTTTGTTCTCAGCAATAGATTTACAATATAAATATGTTTGTTAAATTTTTTATTAAATGATTTTGGAATAAAATCAAGAATAAAAAAAAGTTACTTCTTATTTTCAAGAATAATTTTGAAAATCAATTTTCATTTTTCCTTCCTTTCCCTTTTCTTCTTCTTCCTCCTCCTCCTTTTCCTCCTCCTCCTCCCCCTTCTTCTTCTTCTTCAATGTTCAACCGGTCGTCGGCTGGCAATCGACCAAATAAGGACTGGCAACCTCATCGAAGGGTCACTAGCCCCCGACGAGGCCAAGCCTCATCGGCCGAGCCTTGTCAACGACCGGGCGAG
Source organism: Corymbia maculata (assembly GCA_014182735.1). Taxonomy (NCBI): domain Eukaryota; kingdom Viridiplantae; phylum Streptophyta; class Magnoliopsida; order Myrtales; family Myrtaceae; genus Corymbia; species Corymbia maculata. Next base: position 740,223 of record CM024690.1, on the reverse strand, counting down.
GCTCAATCTCGCCTTGGTCGTGGCAAGCTTGAGCTCACCTAGATCTGACAAGGTTGAGCTCGCCTAGTCGCTAGCAAGGCTTTGCGAACAAGGCTTGACCTCGCCAAGGGCCGACGACCCTCTTGTGAGGTCGCCAGCCTTTGTCTAGTAGGTCACCGCCCACCCCAAGGCCACGCAACCAGCTAAAGTGTGCAAAGAAAAGGAAAAAACAAAAAAAGAAGAAAATTAAAAACAAAAAACTATAATAAAAGCATTAAAAAATTTAAAAAATTATAAGTCACAAAAGAATCTAAGATTATTACCAAACACATTTCTATCCCAATAATAGAAATTTTAGACAGTTACCAAACACCTTCAAATACTCAAACATTGTTCTTGAGAGCAAAATAAATAAATAAACCATTTCTAAGAAGAAATTGTTTTTGGGAACATAATCGTTACCATTGACACCCTAAGTGTCTATTTGGCAACTAACCAAATTATATTTTATTCTATTATTTTATTCTCGAAAAAAAAATAGAAATCAATTTGGTAAATTTTTTTATCCAAAATAGATTTGGAATAAAATCAAAAAGTAGAAAAATTTGTTTCTAGGAATAACTTTAAAATCAATCCAACACATTTTTCTTTTCTTTTCTTATTTTCTTATTTTTTTTCCTTCTCTCTTCTTCTCCTCCCAACCAATGTCGATGATCGGCTAGGTGTGGTCTAGTGAGCTCACTAGGCCAGGGCGAGGTCCAATAAGCTTGCTGAAGGTTCACTTGGCCATCGACGAAGCTCTACCTCACCTTGGCCTAAGGAGACTGAGCCTCTCTAGTGGTTGAGTGAAGCTCTCCTTGTAGATTTGGCGAGGCAAGCCTTGCCCAACCATTAGCTAGGCTCGGCCTCACCAATCGACGCAAGGCTTAGACCTCTTGATGGCCACGTGAGCTTTTGGTGAGCTTCTCAAACCTTGCCTAGCCAGTTGCCAACCACCGCCATGGCCAACGACCCGCCACGAAGAAGGAGAAAGAAGAAAAGGAAAGGAAAAAGAAAAAAGAGAAAAAAAGTATTAAAAAATTATTAAAAAAATTCAAAAGTCATACTAAACGCATTTATATTCAGAAAATAGAAATTTTGAGCGGTTATTAAACACGTTCAAATGCTCAGAGTCTCATGCATGGAATAAAATAAAAAAGCATGTTCATTAGTACTCAACATCCCCGATACCGTCAAATCCAATCCGATCCAAATTCATCTTACTTTTCGTATTGAGCTATTCAATTTTATATAGTAGATTCTCGAGCTCGACCACGAATGAATTTTGGGTTTACGGCAAAAAGAAGGAAGAGATTCGACCAACTCATATCCAAAACATCACGTGACATAAATTTGATTCATGCGATCATCACAAAACAATAATGTCCTCATGTTCTGTGGAAATATTTGCATCCACAAACCAATTATCATCAACAACATTTTCTATCAATGCCTCATAAATGAAACTGATTCCTATCAAGTGATGAAATATTTAAATAATAAATCACGACATCATCTAATCACATCTTGAATTTGAATTTTTTCAACTCCCATTTGCCTCCCCTAATTAAATTTCCACCCTTAAAATCAAAGAAAAAGATCAAACTAAATATGAAGGGGAATATTAAAATATTTAGATAATAAACTACGATTTCATCCAACGGCATAGTTTGTGCTTAATAACTCCGATAATCAAGCTTTCATGCAAAGCACAACTTGTGCTTAATAACTCGGATATACATGTATTTTATTACGTATTCGGGGTCACGGATCTAACGACGATACGTACGAGGAAATGATGCGACTCGGAGTCCGGTCTTTTGGCAGAAAGGAAGGTTGGTTGCCGACGAGAGTCATTTCGGAGTTCGACGGATTAGAGAAGAGAGGACAGCTGATTTTTTTTTTTTAATGGGAGAAAAGGTTAAAAAAGAGGGAGAGGGGGGGCACGTTCTCTCTCAGCGAACTGCGCAAGAGCTCTCTTTTACACGACACGATCCGCTGCACGTCCCCACACGATCCCCGCGCCCGCACGTGCTCGGCCCTCTCTTTCCGGGAAAGCGGAGAAGGATGGAAGTGCACGAAAACGTTTTTGGATTTGTTTTTGCAAAAGAATGAAGAAAACGTTTCCCCTAGAATAATTGCTCCTACCTTTCAATAATGATGGAAAAATTACAAATAAGGGCTTGAGGTGTCTTTATTTTCTTAAATAAAAATTTAAAGTGAGACTTATTTTAAACAAAAACCCAAAATACTAACATTTTCTGGAATAAATGTTTAAAGTTGATTTTACTTTAAATAAGAGGTTAAAGTGGGTAGAGTGACTCTCACCTTAGTGGCCATCGGCAAGGTCAACTCTCACCAAACCTGAGCGAGGGTTGTCACACCAACGGTCGGCAAGGTGACCCTCGTCCTAGGTGAGGCTGTCCTCGTTAGCCCCATGCGAGCCCTCACTAGCGGCCAGTGAGGGCTTGTCGGCCCTTACTAGTGGTTGTCAAGGGTTGCCAAGCCCTTGTCAACCATTATTAGCGATTGTCAAGCCCTCATTGGCCCTCGCCAATGGTCGCCAACCCTAATTGGAAAGAAAAAAAGAAATGAATAAAAAATAATTTAAAATTAAAATTGTATTGGACAAAAACACCCTTTGGTTGATGGAATATTTAGCCAACAAGTAATCGATGAGATCAAACCCTTATTTGAAACAACCATAGTCATTTTATATTTTATTTGATATAAGATCCACTTCGAATCTTTATTTGAGAAAATAAAGGCCTTTCAAGTCCTATTTGGAATTCTCCCTAAAATGAATGAAAGGTCCACAAAAATATTTAGACATAAATTATCATTAAAAGTGAAGATATTTTTCATTGATGAATTATTTTCGAACAATACAAATGATTATTTTTAGAAAATGTTTTTCACATCACTAATTTTTAGGGACGCAATGTACTTTTACTAATGTGTATAAATTGGAGATTTTGGCAATCCTTTAGGTGCGAATGATAAAATTTATAGTCAAAAATTGATTTATGGAACAAAAATATATATATTTTTATTTTCATTATAGGAAGACTTTTTAAGAAAATACGTGTTTGATAATGATATAAAATTTCTATTTTTAAAATGAAATTTGTTTGATAATGACACAAAAATTTCTTCCTTCCAAATGACGGCAGCGAGAGGCAATTAACAAAGGCGGCATGTGGGGGCGGTTGGTGTTAACCGGTGATGGTGACGGGCGACGACCAATGACAGTGGTAGTGGGTGGTCAACGACCGATGACAGCGACCAAAGGGGGCAGATGACTAAGGGTTAGGGAGAAATTCCTTTCAATGAGAAGTTGAAAAAGAGAAGTAATTTCTAATTTCTATTATAGAAATAGAAAAGTAATTTTTTTTTACTTTTAATTTCTATTTCAAACCTATTTTTGGAATAAAAATATATTATAAAAATAAAGAAATGAAATTATTTTATCAAATGAATTTCTATTCCCGAAACAAGTTTTGAATAGAAAAATAGTTATGTAACATAAATATAATAATTATCATGCACGCTCTTAGTCTTTCCTATTTGCCATAAGAGGATCCCGAGGTGTCCTGGTCTACACCGATGAGATGAATGGAGTTGACTCAAAATCTACATGCATTCGATACCCTTTTCCTTTTCTTTATTTTTTTAAAGTCGGTGAAAAGTTAAAAGTAATCAATTTACTATTGGCCAGTGTCCAACTTGGTCGTTGAGATAAAAGAAATATGTGCAATTGAACATTGTGGAATTTTCAATGTATTGGATGTGTCTATCAAAGAGTGCATGAGCGTAATTATAAATCCCATTAGATGACTATCTAAGGTGATCTCAAATTGGGTACAGTCAATCACTAGATACACAATTGAGTTTACGGAAAATCTCTTTGATATGCACACAATCATGAAATGATATGAGAAATATCTTAAATATCTCTAACAATGTTATATGAATCGAACCAATTTAGTTCTTTCACGTGGATATCCACGGGCAATCCAAGTTACTTGGGGAACCTATGCTCATTCATTTACATAGTATATTTTATTCACATTGAAAAAGCAATTAAATGGACATTATTGTTAAATAAAAATTGGCATGACATTCTAATTAACACCCCCATATAAATTTACACAACAACATAAATATCAATAAGTGTAATTTCACTTCTATTTGGAGATAATGATATAAGCAATCCCTAAACTTTAGTTCATAGACTAAATTAAACATGTATCAAAAGTTAATGGATCGCATTGTACAATTGGTTACAGTTTGATAATTACTTTACATATTAAGTTAAAGTTCAAGGATTATTTATAATATTTTCCAATCCCCTTTTAAACTCAATCTCTCCACTAACCCCTCTCTCATAATAAGATAATTCCATGTAAATCCTTCATTAATCCCTTATTAAACTCAATTTCTCCACTAATCTCATACGAGATTTTGTGGGGCTACCGTCGATTATTCCTAAAAATTTAAATTATTATATAAATATATGATTTATTTATGATATTATATAAAATTTTGTGCGACAACTAAAAGTGTGATTTATTATGTTAATACATCAACACTGCTCCCTTTCTATCTACCTTTGACGTCGCATCATTGAACTTGTTCTTTTTCAAAGTGGGACCATCGCACCCTGCAGCCACCAGAGCCGACCCTATCACGAGTCACGTTAATCTCAACTAGAGGAGCGCATCGGGCACGTGATGGGTCGGCTATGATTTAGACTCTAATTACATGCAATGTCGTGGACACATCGTTGTCTTGCCGATATCTTCCCAGTTCGGAGAAAAGAAAAGCAGGGGAAAGACAGCGACCACTCGTTAAATCCGGTGCATCTTTGTCCTTTATCGTTTCACGCCGATTATGTCGTTGTGCGACTCCGATCTAGGGCTCATAATTCATAGCACTAGAGCCAATTCCATAGGTTATCAATTCGGGGTTTCTAAATTTAAGTTAACTACGAGCTCTGCTGATAATTAATTCTTATTTTTATCGATTTAGTATTCAATAAAGAACATCAAATCATCTAACTCATGAAGTGGCATGATGGGTTAGGATGCTCGGGATAATTCTTGAGATCACTTGGTCTAGTTTTCATGGCATTGTTGCAACACAAATTGACTACAGTAAAATTGTGTTTATATCAAACATACATCTAAATTTTGATAAAATTCGATTGATGATTGTGGTATTGATATCTTGTCGTCACTAAACTCCCGAACCAACGATAAAAAGCAAGGGGTTCGGGTGTCCTAGCACTAGGGTTCGAGTTCGAAATTTGACAAGAGTGAAAATTAGACTTTGGACCCGGTCATTATAATTTAGGAGGCAAAACGCCACTTTTCTAGTCTTATTCGATGTGCAGGAAATGGGTTATTAAAAAATTGATTTTTTAACTTTTTTTTAAGGAGAATCAGAAAGGGGTCCTACTTTGGATATTGAATCATATTCCGATTGCGTGCAATGCCGGAAGGGAGCCCCGTGGGTGGGGGGTCCTACTTTGGAATTTTGGGAATTTGTCGCTGGACTTGTGCGTACGGATGAAGGAGCTCCGTCCCCTCTCGACCGTTGGATCACGCTTTTTGCACGGACCCGATCTCTTAGATTTTTGCCGGCCATTTGCGCGGGTCCCACCTTAACTACCCTCCCACTATCTTCGTATCACAGCCACGAGATATTTGTCTCCAGAAACAAACAAAAGGAATTCATAGTAAAAAGACAATAACATGGCAAGTATATATTCAATAATTCATCCTCGAGGTCTCCAGGCTTTACCCCTTTTTTACTTTTGGAAATTTATTTTTATGATTTTTATTTTTCATATTTAACAGAAATTATTTTCCATATGGTACATCCACTTTTTTTCCTTTCTTTTTCTAAATTTGGCTATATTCAAAGATTGATTGAATTATCTGCGAGTATCTATATATATTCAGTTATCTTTTTTTGGCCCCAGAAAAAAAATATTTCTAATTCATCGTAAAAGGTCTCCGGTCCCTTTTTTTTTTCTTTTGGAAATTTATTTTATGATTTATCTTTTTATTTTTCATATTTGGAAATTTATTTTCTAGATGGTACGTCCCCTTTTTTCTCTCTTTTTTTTTAGATTTGAAGATATTCAGAGATCGATTGAATTGCCTCCGTACAAATGAAAAATTGGCTTCTTTTTCTAAAAGTAATAACAAGTCCACAATGAATACCTAAATTTATCTTTATATTAATCGCTGGTCTAATAAAAATCCAAAATATTCTATCGGGAAAAAAAATAACATGACAAGACATTATACTCGACATCAATTTAATAAATATTCGGAGTTTTTTTTTCCTGGCTGTCCCCTTGGAATGGAAGAGTGTCCTCACCGGCCATCCCGATCACAAGGATTTTGCATATGGAGCGCAGTTTATAAATGCTCAAAATTGACTAAACTAAAGATAATTACTCCAACATGCTGCCGCTCTAAGTTTTAGTTGACATCGACCCTTTGACGTAAACATCGCCCCCAAGCCTCCTTCAATAGCACACATCGCTTTCAAATCGAAATTTTTGAAAGTTGGATACATTCAATCGTTAATATATATTTTATTTATGTGCACTAATGATGATTAAACATGATCTAGACACTAATGAAAGCATCTCGTGAAGTAAAACTATCAAAACTTTTCTTTTTTCAAGAAATGATCTAATTATTCCGTGCAAACTTTTAGGGCAGAGGGGTGACTTTATGGCCACGACAATTGATTGTTGTTGATTTTAGAATATGATGTAACAACTGATAGGATGGTCTTCTTGTGCTTTGTGGCTCATGTTAGTCTCGAGCCTCTTCTTCTACGTAGATGACAGTTTAGCCGTATGAATATCAAGAGAAAGTCACACTGACAAGGACAAAGCAAGGAAAGCCAAGGGCCATATTCGGTACATCTCCTAGTCACCAAGGATTCATCTTGTTTGAATAAATTAATCAAACCGTATGTCTCGAAGCGAACCTGTCCGGACGTTGGAGGAGGTGCGCATTGACACGAGTTTCTAACCACTTTCTGAAATGGACACATGCCCCTCCACTTCAGGGAAGATATAGGCTCCATTCGTTTTTCATTTGACCCGAATTGGACGGGATTTCCAAACTATGAAAGAATGTGAAATTTGTCTTGTGTCTAAATAGGGTCCCCTCAAGCAAAAAGAAGGTGACTTGTCCTTCAATCGTCCTCAAGGGGGCAGCAACTTGCAACTAGCGAGCCTCTCTCACGTTTGCCTGAGAATGAATTGGGGACCAAGCGCTTGTGAATTTGCATTTAGTGTAGGGACGTGTAAAAATAGATCATTCGAAATTTAACTTGATTCTTAAAAATATTATTTTGATTCTTAATTTCTAAAAATAAAATCGGTATTCGAATGATTCTATTCTTGATTTTATCTTGAAATCGGATCGAATCCGAAAACCGATCAGTCCTACACTGACTAATCTGGGGGAGAGGCAGAAGAAGCAAAGGTCCAAACACGATGTTGACCGAAATCCGACGACTCCCCCCCCCGCCCCATGTTCATTTTCATGTTCTCTTGCCTCCTTTGTCGTTCGAAGAATCAAGCCATGTGTTGGTGGTGGCGGGGCCCACGACTTGCGGGTTGTGGGGCCGGTTTTTGGACGGTTGTGGGGACATCACACTGCTCGATGCCTTGTTCTGCATCGTGTTATGTCATGTGTTTTATGCCTGCCGATGTTAGATATCAGATCGTGCGTGGTGGTGGGACCCGCTCGGATGCCCCCCGGTTCTTCTTGTTCATCACGAGAAGCATTTCGCCTTCATCATTTCTATCGATTTAGAAGCATTCTCTTGACCTTGACCTCATAACTTGTGTGATTAAGCCAAGACAGCTGTTTGGCCCATTGGGCCTTCGATTGGGTTCTAAAAGCCCAAGACTCCAACATCCCTTTGTGAAATTTTTTTTGAACCGAATTGGATTGAATTAAACTGAGGTCGTCGTTTCAATAACTCGAAACAGGCTTGGATAAAGGTTTAATTGATTCCATTTAGTCAATTGTCTTGTTATCTATGTATTGAGAACAACAAGATCGCATGATTAATATCAATCTTATTTCGAATATTCTACGTCAGGAACATAGAGATCTGACTATCTGGAGATATATGATTAATAATAGTATTTTTTTTAATGTCGCGTGGCATCAAATGCATTATCGGTTCAATTTGAACTAAGGCATTTGACATTCTTTCCTTCATGGGCTTGATCCGCCTTAATCTAACCTAGAAGCACAAATGACCCTATCAAGGACAAATGAATTAGCTTTCTTGATCAGTGTGGTTCCGTCATTCTACTCATCTTTTTGGACATGAAATACCGGTCTATACTCCGTAATGGGTCGGGTTGTGCAAGATTATCGCAGTAGACGATGATGGTCGCACGAGGGTTTCACCAAGATCTAACACCTCGTGATTGTGCAGGGTTCACGCAAGAACTTCCCCTTTCGGATACCCTTAACTGGGTGCACTGGACCTCTGCGATCGAATTCACAGCGCATGGCGTTCTGAGTTTGGGCCCTCAGGTTCGAAGCTCAACCTATACGGTTGATCCTTGTAACGACCAAAGATGGTGATGCTGATGCTTGTAACAATTGATCAACGGCATGACAGGAGAGAGTTTCCTCAGATTAGGTCGGAGGAAACATGACCTAAAAGTACTGGCGAAACTGCGTTAAGATGTCTAGTAATAGGAAAGCAACCCTTAAAAATTCAAGAACGAGATGTTGGCAGTAACTTTGTCAAGAAGATGAAGAACGTGGAGCATATTCTGAGTTCATGCACCAGTCCGGAAGAATTCGTACATCGTCTCTGTTGCTGCTGATGTTGAGAGTTGAATTAATTATCATAACATGACAGGTTCGTGAGACTTGTTGAATCTTAGGAAAAGTGCATGGGATAGTACTGATGCTTAGTCGTATCAGAGAGGTTACCACGAAAAGGATTTACACGAAATCATCCAAATATTGCAGCCAACAGGGTTTAATTGTTCCAGCCATTACACATCTAATAAATCATCACCGTCCATGAATCGTAGTGTTGCAGTCATCTTCTTAAAGGAAGATAACCGCCTTGCAGTGTTATTATATTCAAACTTTTTACAAAAGCACTCTGAGAATGGAGATGTTCATCTTCTGATAATGATGTTGAAACACAGCCACCGTCAACAGAAGCAGTAGTGGCGAGAAGCGCATTCAGTCACAGAATCTGATAAATAACAAAAAACTTTGCCGAGGCTCACCATTTCCAGCTCGATATATAATACATCCCATTTAAACATCCCCCAGTCGAGCGAAAAGAAAGGAAATAACTTGGACTGTGATTGCCAATTTAAGCGGAATCTTGTTGCCAACCGATGAAGAGAAAGCTGTGGCTTCGCATGCCCCGCCATTGAGGCAGTTGCCAGTTACTCTGCACCATTGAATTAGTTCAAGTTAGTCAAGGAAGAGGACCGACAAGGGTTATATTATGAGGTATACGGTATCACAGATGTGGTATCATGCATCAAAGCGAGCTTGTTTAACATGTGATCTTAAAATTTCCAATGCAAAAGATCGCTCGGATTGATCTGCAAGGCTATGTTATGCCATGCATTAATACCGTCACTTTAAGGGCTACTTACATTAGCTTCAACTTGCTGTTCTTCGATATGGAAGAAGGTACAGTTCCTCGGAACCTGTTGTCTGCTAAGTTCCTGCAAGGGAATGAAATGGAGAGGAAACAAACTCACTTTGGATAATGTAAATGCATAGGAGAAAAGGACTGCTCCAGTAGAGACATGATCGACTCACAGAAGTTGCAGATCGGTTAACGTGCCAAGAAAATCAGGAATAGGGCCGCCCAAGCTGTTGTTATGCACATCGCTGCAGTTTTTAAGCCGAGAATATGAAACCTCCATGTTTAATATAGTCCCGGAAAATTAGTTAGTTCCATATCATGGTGTCGTGAACTTACATTGTCTGAAGTGCATCCATGACACTAAAGTCTATCAGGGTACCGGAGAGGCCAAACCCACCAAGAGACCTGTATATAAGTGATTCATCAACTTTTGTACATATGCTTTTGTTCAGATTACCAAAGTCATCATTCTCGGAAATTTGAAACACAAAGGCTTGTACTCACAATGCTGTTACACGAGGGCTGGCGTCGGTGCTGCAACTGACCCATTCCCAAGCGTATGCTGATGGTAGACACAGGTCCCCGGTCCACTGCTGCAGTACACTGAATCTGCTTTGTAACGTTGATAATCCCTCCACTGCACAAGTAGAGAAAACTAGTCCATTACAGTCTTGAATATAAGCTAGTTTATGTGTTGCAGTCTTGGTTCAATCAAGCAGTTGAGATGAAGGTTGCATAACAAGCAACTTCGCAAAAGCAGGAAATTTTGTACTCATCAGCTACTGTACCGTCTTTGGTGTTGGTTCCACCAGCAAGCGGATCACTGATGGTGTAAATCTCGTATGCATTCATCAGAGGGAAAAGCGTCGAATCTGCGGTTGGCTTGAGAGTGAAGTTGGTGTTCGAGGATGCTGTCGTGTTAGCAAGATAGAATTCTGCTGCGCTTCCGTAAGGCGGGATGATGGGACTCGAGACTGGGTGGTTGTTCACGTACATTTGAAAGGACCGTTTCTGATTTGAGCCGAGCCGGGCTATTTCAGAGAAGTAGGCGGTCATGTAGATGGGAGCCTCGGTGAGGCAGAGGCTTGAGGAATCTAACATTATGGATGCCCGAAGGGGACCAGCCGTGGGAATTGTGGTCGTCACTGCGTTATGAAAAATCGCTTCCGGCGGATTGTCCTCAACTTTGACAGCAACCGAAGCAGCATCATTTGAACTAACATTCAATCCAAAATGTAATGATAGTGATCCGAGTGCAGGATTCCATATGCGATCATAAACATCGTCTGGATTCCTGAATCAAACACAAGTGTTTGAAGCGCATTGATCAGCACTATTTGAGAGTTTTTCATAAATTTTGTCCAAAGTTTACTAGTAATGCTTACAACCATGAAAAGAGACTGCACAAACAGATTGAAGTGTCAATGATATTGTACAGTCCATGGACAAAATATGAAAGAAATCTCAAGTAAATAATTGGAGAATCAATAGAAAACCGGTGTTCTGGTCACCTGATAGGAGTATCCTTTGCAGTAGCAGCGACTCGCGTAGCCAACAGCAAAGCTTGATCCGAGTCGACGTGGCTGTACATGGAACTTAGCAAGCTCCTTATCTCGAGGGAGTTTATAAAGGGCAACTGATTTGGCAGCGTCTGCGCGACACAGATGCTTGTCGCCCTCGATTTTACAGTGTAAATAGCCTCATAAGATAGGCTGATGGCTGCGGAAGATGTATTGACCGTTGCCCAATGGTTCCCGTCGAGCAAGAGGTCGAAAGTAGGCGGTGAACTGAGGCCGTCGTAATCTCCATAGTAAAAGCTGGCGCGGACGAGGATTTTGCTGCCGCTGTCGACATGGACGGCGTAGCAGTTCTTCTTCCCGGTGGGGAACGCACGTAACGTGCCTAGGACTTCGGACGGCGGTGCATAGGCTTTTTGAGGTTGTCCTGTCTTAATGTAGGAATCGTCACCAACCCATTGGATTGAATTCTCTGTCAATGCACCTGTTGCTCCGCAGTTGATGCTGATGAACACTGCACATCCATGCAGGCAACAGTATCATTCTTTGGTCAAGCGAAAATACATACATGCCACATATCTTAGCATTATAACATCTGGCTGCCAATGAGATTACATATTTCAGCTGTGATTTACCTGCGGAAATTGGGCTGATTGACGCGAGCAAAGTAGAGAGAGCATAGAGCAAATTCAAAGCGTTGGTCGACATGAATATGATCGATAAAAGAGATTGACAAATGACAATGTTTTTCATGCAACATCTACTTCAATTTATAGACTTCGAACGTTTGACTTAGCCAACGAGTTTGTGGTTGTGCATAAGTTTTGTTAATTGCTTACGAAGACAGTGATTAACTCCTTAGATTCCTGCCAATCATAGAAAGATAATATTTCTTAAGGAGGCGGGCATTATATAGAATTTCATGTTCGAAAGTCCGAGGTTACCAAATAATTAGGTGTGTGTCAAAACCATGTGAGAGTTTGATAAGTGAGGTAGCGAGCATTCCGGGCTTTTTGTTCAATTCACTAAAGCATCCTTATTTCCAGCTAAATTCATTGAAGCATATTTGTTTGGGTTAATAATACAAAAAAATTTCAAATTATGCCCATTGTGACACAAATAGCCTAATTTTTTTTTTGGTGTCTTTAAGAACTCTAAGCTTGCCCATTATGACATAGACACCCCAAACTTTTTTTTGCATCATAAAAAACCCGAACTTATACCGATGTGATAGATACAACCTCGATGAAACTTAAATATAGGGTATATATGTAACACATGTATAAGTTTGGGTTTCTTCGTGATAAAAAAGAAAAAGAAAAAAAGAGTTGGCGGTATTTGTTTCATAGTGGACAAATTTATGGATTTTGGTGATATAAAATAAGTTTAGGGTATCTGTGTCACAACAAGCATTGTTTGATTTTTTTTTAATGGTAGCTGTCCTATTTATTTTCCCCTTAATATGAATTAATTGGACACCTGTCCAAAGGGCTGGTTGATATAAACAGGTACCAAAGTTGAACAATTGCAATGCCTTCTGCTTGGAGTTGAAGGTCAACTCAAACTCGATAATTGGGCTCAGATGAGAATGTTCCAACCACGAATTCCTCCTGGTATGTGACAGTCCAATCTCTTTTTGTTTGACTATTAGATATTCAATACAGAAAATTCTCTCTGCTAATAAAAACCATTTGTATCCGGAAGGAGTTGAATACGCTTTATTTGAAGGAATTTTATTAGGTCCAATGCTGGTGTTAGAAACAATTCACGCAATTACTATTGGAAAGATGACACGTGGAAGAAGTTGATTATAAAGCTAACTCAAGACATACTTGGTGTTCTCATATAAGTAATTCTTTACACCGATAGTGGAACTAACAAAATCCTTCTTTTAAAGGGTTTGATGATACAAAGTTGGCTAATCAAATGATATGCAAGTCGCATCATCTCATACCCATAAGAAAGGTACAAAGGTTTATATTCAATGGTGTGGTGAAAAAGTACATCACTTGAACAAATGTTTCAGTTTGTCACTCGCGACGAGTGACCTCTCGACAAAACCTCCACTTAAAGTCCATCATCCTCTTGGGATAATCGGCAATGAGACCACTAAACCTCCATCTAGCTGCTAAATATTCTTGAAACTCATTAAGCGGTTAAGTACACTAAATGTGTCAAAAGTCGTATACGATGTTTATTTTTGTATTAAAAGTTTTTGTTGGCTCACTTAAGGGTCAAATTGAAGAAAAAAACGATAATTTAAGTGTATTCAGTAAGAAATTCTGGTTAAAATGATTATGTGACTTTTATAATTAAAATTTCAATATGATTTGCATATTTATTAAAAATCCAGTCCATGTGGATGTGCAAAACGGCCTGACACGAGCCACCATGGCTAGCTTTCAAAATGTGACATCGCATGACTCCCATTGCCAAAAACGATGTCGCTTGTCTTTGTCTTTTTTTTTCGGCGATTGACTCTCTCTCTCTCTCTCTCTCTCTCTCTCTCTCTCTCTCTCTATATATATATATATATATATATATGAGGAAACACAGTACGTTGCCATGGAAGAGGTGGAGGAGGCTGAGAGGCGGACGGAGGAGAAGGAGGAGGTGTGGCGGGCGGTGGAGCAGGCAAAGGAGCTACAGGATGCCGCCGCAAATGTCGCCAGCACAGCGAGCGAGGAGCAGTCGTTCGGCAACGCATGCCCATGCACGCTTGCGCTCGACCTCGACGGCACGCCCTATCGTGGCTCATCCTCTTGCTCGTGTGCCCGCCAATTCCGGCAGCTTAACAGCTCTCTACAGATTACCATCTTCGCAACCCATGATCAAGCCATCATCTGTTAACCTCTGAAATTTGGCCTTCTTCACTTGCGAACTCAATCTCACGAGCGTTCCACCAGAGGTATAGCAAAAAGTTTGACCTCGATGTGCAGGTGGCTTCGTAGCGGGGAAGAGTGTGATTTTGGGGGAAAATTAAAGTACGGCTTCAAATTTGGGAAAATTCAAATTAGGGGTTTGAATTTGGGACAAAAGTCGAAGACGATGTCGTTTAGGGAATAATCTGCTAACAAAGCATTCTAACGAGCCACATTGGTGAGGCATATTAATAAAATAAGTTAACATCAGATTTCTGATGACTAAAATTGGAGTTGACACCAAAGTGATCGCAATTTTGAAAAAATGCCACTTAAAAGATCCAAAAGAAATCTTTGGCACCAAAATGAGTGTTATACATAACTTTTAGCATTTTTAACACTTTTAGTGTAGTTACTCGGGAAAAGGACACAAATAGTCCATGAATTTTGGCCCAATGTGCGATTTGCTCTCTGAACTTTTTATTTATTTAATGTGATCTCTGAACTTTGGTCTAATATGCAATATAGTCATTGAACTTTTGGTATATATTTAATTTAGTTCCTGAACTGTATGAAAAATGTTTAATGTAGTCCATTTCCTATAATTCAAGACTAAGGACTACATTTCAAAGACCACATTGAACAATGGGCTAAAATTTAACGATCATATTTAACAAACTAAAGTTCAGGGATCAAATCACATATTAGGCCAAAGTTTAGGGATTGTTTGTGTAATTATCCCTACTTACCCCCCATAGTGCCTATCTCAAAGACACTTATATTTGCCAAATGTTTGTATCTATTATAGTTTCAAGTCATGATAGACTATACTATCATGATTCATAATGTACAATACTACAAAGTGTCCTCAATGTCATGGAAAAGAAAAATACAAAGCATGCCTCTCTACATTTTTAAAGGCTCTACTCGAACAATCTTCTCGTGAAAACTTGCTTCCTCAAAGTTAATTGGAAGCGAATGAATTTGCGTCTATTTTTCATCACTCGAGGATGTATAGAGATGAAAAAAAAAGGAAAAAGAAAATTCAAGATGCCCTTTATATTATCTTTGGTCTCTGCTGATGTCGATAGCTGAATTAATTATCATAACATGACAGGTTCGCTAGACTTGTTGAATCTTAGGAAAAATGCATGGGACTGTACTGATGATTAGTCCTATCAGAGAGGTTATCACGAAAGGATTTATGTGAAATCATCCAATACTGCAGTCGACAGGGTTTTATTATAAATCATCACCATCGTAAGATTTGCGGTCATCTTCTTAAAGGAAGATAACCGCAGGAAGATGACCGCACCATGCATTTTTATTATATTCAAACTCTTTTACACAATCACTCTGAGAATGAAGACACTCATGTTCTGATAATGATGTCGAAATATGCCCACCATCGACAAGAAGCAATGGTTGAGGGAAGCACTTTCAGTGACAGAATCTGATAAATAAGAAAAACTTGGCGGGGCTCGCTGCTTCCAGCTTGATATACAATACGTTCCATTTAAACATCCCCCAGTCGAGCAAAAAGAAAGAAAATAACTTGGACTGTGATTGCCAATTTAAGCGGAATCTTGTTGCCAACTGATGAAGAGGGAGATACATCTGTAGATGAGGTTGATCCGGGCTGGCTTGGCCCAAGACCTACAGAGGATGCTGGTGGTGTTGGAGCTGCAGCTTTGCATGCCGCACCATTAAGGCAATTGCCAGTTACTCTGTACCATTAAATTAGTTTAAGTTAGTCAAGGAAGAGGACCGGCGATGGTTATATTACCGGGTATACTGTATGACTGATTCGGCATCACGCACCAAAGCGAGCTCGTTTCTCACGTGATCTTAAAGTTTTCCAATACAAAAAACCACTCAGATTGGTCTGTGAGGCTATGTGATGCCACGTGATATGACCGTCACTTTAAGGGGTACTTACATTAGCTTCAACTTGCTGTTCTTCGATATGGAAGAAGGCACAGTTCCATTGAACCTGTTGTCTGCTAAGTTCCTGCAAGGGAATGAAATGGAGAGGGGACAAATTCACTTTGGATAATGTAAATGCAGAGGAGAAAAGGAATGCTTTGGTATAGACATCATCAACTCACAGAAGTTGCAGATCGGTTAACGTGCTGAGAAAATCGGGAATAGGGCCGTCCAAGCTGTTGTTATGCACGTCGCTGCAGTTTTGAAACCGAGAAAATGAAGCCTCCATGTTTAATATAGTCCCGGAAAACTAGTTAGGGCCCGTTTTCCATATCAGGGGGTCGTGAACTTACATTGTCTGAAGTGCATCCATGACGCTAAAGTCTGGAAGTGTACCAGAGAGGCCAAACCCGCCAAGAGACCTGTGTACATACAAGTGATTCCTCAACTTTCGTACATATGTATTTGTTCAGATTACCCATACCATCATTCTCGAAAATTTGAAACACAAAGGCTTGTTGTACTCACAATGCTGTTACACGAGGGCTGGCGTCGGTGCTGCAGCTGACCCAATCCCAGGCGTATGCCGACGGTAGACACGGGTCCCCAGTCCACTGCTGTAGTACATTGAATCTGCTTTGTAACGTCGATAATCCCCCCACTGCACATAAACGGAAAACTAGTCCATTACAGTCTTGAATATGAGCTAGTTTATGTGCCGCAGTCTTGGTTCAATCAAGCAGTCCAGATGAAGGTTGCGTAACAAGTAACTGCACAAAAGCGGGAAAATTTGTACTCATCAGGGGTTTGAAAGCTACCGTACCGTCTTTGGTGTTGGTTCCAGCAGCAAGTGGATCGCTGATGGTGTAAATCTCAAACGCATTGATCAGAGGGAAAAGCGTGGAATCTGCAGTCGGCTGGAGAGTGAAGTTGGTGTTTGAGGAGGCCGTTGTGTTAGCAAGATAGAATTCTGCCGCACTTCCGAAAGGCGGGACGATGAGATTGGAGACTGGGTTGTTGTTCACGTACATCTGAAAGGACCGTTTTTGATTCGAGCTGAGCCTAGCTACTTCAGAGAAGTAGGCGGTCAAGTAGACGGGAGCCGCGCTGCGGCCGAGGCTTGAGGAGTCTAATATTATAAATGCCCGAAGGGGACCAGCTGTGGGCATTGTCGTTGTCACTGCATTCCGAAAAACCGCTCCCGGCGGATTGTCCTCGACTTTGACATCGACCGAACCAGCATCATTTGAAGTAACATTCAATCCAAGATGCAATAGTGATCCGAGTGCAGGACTCCATATGCGATCATAAACATCATTGGGATACCTGAATCAAACACAAGCGTGTGAAGCTCATTGATCAGCACTATTTGAATTAGACTAATCGAATAATGCTTACAACCATGGAAAGAATATAGACTGCACAAACAAATTGATTTGTCAACGATAATGTACGGTCCATAAAAAAAATCTGAAAGAAATCTCCAGTAAATAATTGGAGAATTCAAAGAAAGCCGGCATAAACCATCACCTGATGGGAGTATTATTCGCAGTAGCAGCAGCGCGTGTAGCCAACAGCAAAACTCGACTTGAGTCGACGTGGCTGTACATGGAACTCAGCAAGGTCCTTACCTCGAGTGAGTTTATAAAGGGCAACTGATTTGGCAGTGTCTGCGCGATGCATACGCTTGTCACGTTCGATTGTACTGTGTAAATTGCCTCGAAAGAGAGGCCGTATACAGCCTCTGTAGCTGATGTATTGACGGTCGCCCAATGGTTCCCATCGAGCAAAAGGTCGAAAGTAGGCGGCGAACTGAGGCTGTCATAATCTCCATAGTAAAAGCTCGCCCGGACCAGGATTTTGCTGCCGCCATCAACGTTGACGGTGTAGCAGTTCTTCTTCCCGGTGGGGAACGCGCGTAACGTGCCTAGGACCTCAGATGGCGGCGCGTAGGCTTCTTGAGGTTGTCCTGTCTTGATGTAGGCATGGTCATCAACCCATTGGATTGAATTCTCCGTCAGTGTTCCTGTTGCTCCGCAGTTGATGCTGATGAACACTGCACATCACATGCATACGACAATATCATTCTGTGATCAAAGAATGAGACCACGCATTTCAGCTGTGATTTACCTGCGGAAATTGGGGTGATTGACAGGAACAAAGTGGAGACAGCATAGAGCAAATTCAAAGCGTTGATCGACATGAATGTGATTGATAAGAGAGATTGAGAGATGAGAAATGACGATGCTTTTCATGCAACATCTCCTTTAATTTATAGAGTTCGAACGTTTGACTTTGCCATCGAGTTCATGGTTGTGCATTACTTTTGTTAATTGCTACTTAAGACAGCGATTAACTCCTTGGATTCCTGCCAATCATGGCAAGATAATCTTTATTAAGGAGGCAGACATTATATAGGATTTTATGTTCGTAAGTCCTAGGTTATCGAATGGTTGGTTAAGTACGCGTTAAACCATGTGAGTTTGGTGAGTCCGTGCTAGAAGGCAGCGGGCATTTCGGGCACTTTGCTTAATCCATTAAAGCATATTTAATTGAGTTAACACCACAGAAAACTTTAAACAATATTGACTATGACACAAATATCTCAAACTTCATTTTGTGTTACTAAAAATCTTAAATTTACCTATTATGACAGAAATACATAAACTTTTTTTTTTTTTAAATTATAAAATCTTGAACTTATATCAGTGTTACAAATATGCCTCATAAATGGAATTGAAGTAGACAGTATATATGTCATACATGTATAAGTTTAGATTTTGTTTTTTATACAAAAAAGGTTGGAGGCATTTGTATCATAGTAAGAAAATTTAAGGTTTTTGATGATATAAAAAGAAATTTGGTGTATTCATATTATAATATAAATAGATTGAGATTTTATGTGGTATTTGCCTTATTATTTTGGACTTAATACGAATTAATTTGACACCCATTTGACGAGCTAACCGAAATATAGTTAAATAAATAGGTATCAAAGTAATCATTGGGATTTGCCTCGGTGGCAAAGGAGAGGTTAAGAGTTCAAATCTTTGCATTTTTAAGAGGTTGGCTTAGGGATAATTTACATCCAAGTGTTGATTTTGACTTCTATAATAGAAATTTTAGTATGAGTTGAGAATTAACTTAGGATGGGGAAAAAAAGAAGTCAAACAATTGTAATAATCGCCGCTTGATGTTGAAGGTCAAATCAAACTCGATCATTGAACTCGGATGAGAACGTCCCAGCCACGAACTCCTCCTAGTATGCGACCGTCCAATCTCTTTTTGTTTGACTACTATATATTAAATTCAGAAAATTGTCTCTGCTCATGAAAAGCATTTTTATTGGGAAGGTGTTAGTTACACTTTCTTTGGAGGAATTTTATTAGATCCACCATCGATATATGAACAAAATTCATGTACTAACCATTGAATAGACGACACGTGGTAGAATTCAATTGTAAACCTAATTCAGAACATGCATGTCGTTCTTGTATAAGTAATTCTTTATATTGGTAGTGGACCTACGAAGGATCATTCTTTTAAAGGGTTTAACAACGATGAAATTGGCTGAACGAATGACATGTCATATCGAAAGGGGCAAAGATATATACTCAGTCGTGTCATAATAATGTATATCACTTGAGCAAATGTTTCAAATTGTCAACTCCCGACGGGTGGTCTCCCAACAAAACCTCAAATTAAACTCCATCCTCTTGGTATGATTGGCGATGAGACAACTAAGCACAACTCTTGTAGGCTCATAAGGGGGATTTCACGGCATGTGACGACTATTAGCATTCGTAATGACACGCCGTCACTTATAATCTTCCGTTGACCATTCGGCTTAAAACCTGATCGCTTCCAATCTTTTGTTAGCTTAATGCGTCTTTTAACATAGATAAATGATAGAATTACCTCGAGACAAGTGGCATGTGAGCTCCACCTCATCCGATGGTCCATGAATAGCCCATTTTCATTTAGAATCCGACTCAGACCAATCCAAGGCTCAAGCCCAAAGCCCAATTCCAAATTCCCCATTAAACCCAGCTGCTCAATATTCTTGAAGCCCGCAGTGCCTGTCTCAAAGACACATATATCTGCCAAATATAGGTAGCATCTTTAGTTTTATAGGATAAGTACATTGGAATTCCTATCATATGTCACAAAAGTGTAATTGATCTAAATTTTAAAAAAAAAACTTATAATAAAAAGTATGATTGAATCATAAAACTTTCAAATATTGTGATTAAATCCTAAAACTTGTTAAGTTGATGTAATCAAATCCTAAAATTCATTAAGTTGGTACAATCAAATTATTCCATCAACCTTATTTAGCTTGACAAAAGGAAAATATTAACAAGCTTTGAAATTTTTAGGATTTACTTTCATAATAAGTTTTAGGACTTAATTATAATATTTGAAAGTTTTATGATCTAATTGCATTTTCGCAACAAATTTTCAAATTTCTAATACACTTATTCCTGAATTATACTATCATTGTACAAATACAACTAATACTACCAAGGGTCCTCAAATGTCAAAAAAGAAAAAGAAAAATACAAAGCATGCCTTTCTACATTTTTAAAGCATCTACTCGAACATTTGTGTTAATTTGCCTCCTTAAAATTCATTGGAAGGGGAAGTGAGTGAATTTATGTTGATCTTTCCATCACTCAAGCATAAAAGGAGAAGAAAAAAGGAAAATCCAAGATACCCTTCATATTGATTGTGATTGTTCGAAATGCATCCAGAGGTTCAATTTGCTACATAAATTTTGATAAAATTTATCGTCACCTCGTAGACTAGTGTCACAAGACCTAGTTATCGATCTTCTCTTCAACTAGAGTTGGATTCGAGTCGCATTCAATAAGTCCAAGCTAGCAATTGATTATTGGCTCTTGAAATCTTTAGTATTCCACAATCTCAGTTGATCGATCTTTGTTTGACATCATTAATAATAGATCACTACCAATCTGTCGTTGAGTTTTCAACAATTATTTTCAATGACCATAGATTGATCCTTTGAATCATATCGTTTTAATGTAACTAATTATTGGCTAAAGCATCAAACAAGCCCCCAAATGACATAACTCACGAGCGATGCCGTCTCCAATCTTTACTATAGACTAGCACTAATTCATCTCATCGAGACATTGATGCACCCTTGATATCGGGAACTATCCAAACGCGAAAGGAAATGCATGAGCGATGATGAGTTCATCTTTTCATCTTTTCTCTTGGTCGTATGTCCAATGCAGGAGTAGATTTTCTTCGACCAATACCATACCGCAACCTGTAAAAACCTTCGATAAGCCATGGCGTCAATGGTTATCGGAGCAGACTTTCTTCGACCCACCGTGTAAAACGGGAATCCTCGGTAACCCATGGGCCTTTTCCTTCGTGGGTCTCCTCCATCGCCCCAGAACTGCGTAGTCTTCTTCCAAGAATCCTGAAAACGAAAGCTCGAACCACCGAACTTGAGGAAGAAGAAGAAGAAGAAGAAGAGAGAGAGAAGAAGTGAAGAAATCTCGAGAAGCGGCGAAGATGGTCGCCCGCATCGCCACACTCTTCGTCCTACTCTTTTGGCTACCAGTCATCACTTCGTCGTCGTCGGCGTCGTCTTCTCTCTCGGTGTGCATCGTGGGAAGCGGAATCGGCGGCTCCTCGGTGGCCCACTTCCTCCGCGAGTACTCCTCCCCGTCCGCCTCCATCTCCATCCGCGTCTTCGAGCGGCACGGCGTCGTCGGGGGTCGCATGGCGAGGGTCAACGTCGGCGGCGACAGCTTCGAGGCCGGCGGGTCGATTCTACACCCCAAGAACTACTACGCCTTGAATTACACCCGATTGATCGGCTTGAAGATCAGGTGGCCGAATGCCACGTCGGCTAGTGACGGCCGCGACGATGATGGCGATTTTGGGATCTGGGATGGGAAGGGCTTCGTCTTCAAGACGTGGAGGGTCAGCTCCAAGCTTCCGTTCCTTGACAAGATTGTGTCGTTCGCAAACACGGCGCTCTTGTTCTGGCGTTATGGGTTTTCTCTCATTCGCATGGACAACTTCGTTCAGGTCTTTCTCTCTCTCAATCAATTTTATCTGTCTATTTTGAACAGAGCGTTTGAATGGAGAAGTGGAAGGAAATTGAATGATGGGTTGATTTTTCTTGTGTGTCTGGTTCAATTAATCGGTGCAATATGTAGTTTTCTTTATGACAAATGAAAATGGCTACATCTCCATGTTGCAGAGGACCGTGAATAACTTCTTGAAATACTATGAAAACACTGACTCAAGACCCGTTTTTGAGACGGTCGAGGAGATGCTCAAATGGGCAGGGCTCTACGATCTCACTGGCCAGACTTTAGAGGAGGAGTTAATCAGTACTGGGTTGTCTCCCTTGCTGATAAGGGAGCTCATCACTGTAAGAATTCTCATAAATTTCCCAATTGAATTATGTTGATAGTACAATTCTTTCCCCTCTATAGTATGGATCTGCTTGAGATCTGGCTGGCGACTTACTTCAAATTCTTTTCATCCTGTGGATGCCTTTACATGAATGCAATGCAAGTTGTAATGACCTACTGAACATTAGTGATGTGATGGTGTTAATTGTCATATATGTATTTCCTGAACCAATACGTTGTATGGAGATGCTGGGAATCTTCTCTACTCAGAAAAGAACAAAAATGGATTGAATAACCTACAACCAAAAGTATTTGCTTGTTCATGTAGATAGAGAACAAATGTTGGTCCAGTGGCTGCCTCATGGAAGCCAGGCCATTAGTGGGTGAATAAAAGTGTTTCTAGATTGTGTAATGGGCTTGTTGTCAGGTTACCCACCTGTATAATTTGATCTTTACTCATCAAAAGGAAGAAAGTTGGCCTAGTTTGCAGGAGCAAAATTGCTTGGAAGGGTGTCATGAATGTGAATGACGACCTGTGGCATTTCAAACATTTAATGGAAGGCATGGAGATTTACTGGTAGACAATGAAAAAGGCTTGAGAGAGCTCCTAGTCTTCTCTTTGGTTTTTCCTCTCCTTGTGGATGGATGGCTATTTGGCCTGGGGAGGGTGGTGGAAGTTGGGGTGGTTTTTGGATGTGTTAAGATATATTTTAAACTGTTGTCATCCTTGTTCTTGGGAGATACTCCTTGGTTTCTGGCTTGAAGAAAGTCCAGCTGCAGTCCATCTGCCAACTGTGAGTGGCAAAAGCTTTGTGAAGTGACTGCAGCCTAA
This sequence comes from Corymbia maculata, assembly GCA_014182735.1. Classification (NCBI taxonomy): domain Eukaryota; kingdom Viridiplantae; phylum Streptophyta; class Magnoliopsida; order Myrtales; family Myrtaceae; genus Corymbia; species Corymbia maculata. The sequence continues at coordinate 716,987 of CM024690.1, read as the reverse complement.
GTCTGTACTGAGAACTTTGGTAACACGTGCATCTGGGATTGAGGTAGTGTGAATTAAAATAGGATATCTTTCAAGGATAGAGCATAAATTATTCTACTTCTTGTCCAAGAGGATGACTGACTGCTAGGTAGACCGAATTTGATTACAGTGGCGTTATGAAATGAGATTCGACATGGCTCTCTACTTGACGCAGCTCTGTTTTAGCGGTGGTCTGTTAGATGCAGGCTTTGGAGCATCCCTGCAGGTCTAGGTAAACAGATATGTAGGCATGGTTCTTTTGATGCTAATTTATGTTATGTGTACTGGATGTTCCAAACATAATGTTCTGTTTGAACGGCTAATATATGGATGCCTGTGGCATTTATCAGTCTATTCACCTTTCTATGCACATACTAGAGTATATTTTATTCTCCAGCCTTGAGCCTCACACCTATGATGGTTTTGAGTGGCTGATTATATAATTTTGAATCTATTTTTGATTGTCACATTTCAACTTTTATGTGTAAAGGAAAATGGTCTCCTGCATGGCCCGTTCATATTGCTTTTTGTGGAATTTGATATTTCCATTTCTAAATCTTTGCGAATATAGCTTTTCTGTTAATTATGTGTGAAACTTGACATAAGTATTTTCATTGGTGGAAGAATATGTAACTGTTTCTATTAGTTGGGTTTTGAAGCTATGAAGAAATTGGCAAACTACCATCTGATTATTTTTGATTCTGTTTGAGGTTTTTATTAGCAGCATTGCTAATGGCCCTTGCTTCTCTTGCTATAGTCTTCATCAATTGCCTAGATGACAATGATACTGTGGCATATGAGATATTGATCGATCAGAAAATTTGAAGCAGAGGTGGGTCAGTTGAACTAGAAAAGCGAGGAAAAGTGTAAAATTTTCAGATTAGTGTAGCCAACAGTACATTGCTAAAAGATGTTACATGATCTGTTCAAACTTTGAGTGGATATATTTGCCAGATGCTTCAATTAATTTATAGTAATCTCCATGCAGTAGACTGTGTTGGTCTTATAGATGAACTGAACTCAGGGAGGAGATGGACATATAATAATATCGAGCAAGCTCTTCATGAAGTAAAGAACTTATGTACAATTAATACTCGACATGTCAAACTTAGTATCCTAGTGGACCATCTATTTTGTTCTTCATAATTTCTTATTATTTGTATTTTGAACCATCTATCATTGGTATGCTGTAGGTCATCACAAGGATTAATTATGGTCAAAGTGTAAGCATCAGTGGACTTGCTGGTGCTGTTTCTATGGCAGGATCAGGGGGTGGCTTATGGTCCGTCCAAGGAGGAAACTGGCAGATGGCTGCTGGTTTACTCAATCATTCAAATGTCGCTCTGCACCTTCGTGAGGAGATACAGTCTATTTCTAATCTTGGAAACTACTATGAGCTCAACTCCTCTGAAGGTAACAGTTATAAGTGCGAGGTTGCAGTTGTTGCCACACCTCTGGATGAGCTGGACATACATTTTGACCCTCCTGTTTCAATTCCTCCAAGGAAGCTGCACCATACGCATGCAACTTTCGTGAGGGGTCTTTTAAATCCTGTGAGTATTTTGCTTGTCACTGTCTCAATCATCTATTTATGTCTTTTGTCCTCACGTCTTCTTGTTGTAGTTATTTATCATGTTTCGTCTTTCATTTTGTGTCTTTTAAATGCGAATGCTGTTGTGTGCAAAAGGCATACTTCGGGCTCGGCTCTGTGGAAGAAATTCCAGACCTGGTTGGTACAATCGAGGATCCTGGCCTTCCATTCTCGAGCATTTCAGTACTTAAGCGACACGATGAAAAGGAGGTGACTTACAAGGTTTTCTCCCGCGAAGCCATGGCAGACACATTGCTGGATCAGATATTCAGGTGACATACTTTAGTTCTTTGCTCTAATTATGATGTTATATTTCGATGTGCATGCCCATGTTCTTAGTGGATGTGTTTGCTTTATTTGCTGAGAGATAATCAGATCTATCATCTATGCAAAGATCCTTTAAAAGGCAATAAATTCTTGAGGTCATTTCCATAGATGGTCTCATGTTTAAGCCGCCACAAGTATCCTCACAGCAATAAGAACCTCCTTTTCATTGCTCAGATGGAGTTGCAATTCGGCCCTTCAGTCAGAAATGACTTATTGAAAGTCCTGGGAAGTGTTTGAAAAGAGTGTTGATGCACTGCCTTGTTTAGGAAGTAGTACACTGCTCCGCAAGACTGCACCGTAGATAGTGAAGAAGAAAACACAGAATCTATATGGACTCAATGACAAAGTAGACTGATGGGCAAATGCTAACTGTTGAATGTTGCTGTTTGCAGTGTTCGGAAGGAGACGATCCGCATCGACTGGGGCGCTTACCCCCATTACAAGGCTCCTGAAGTGTTTGCTCCGTTCATTTTGGACGGGCAGCATCTGTACTATGTCAATGCCTTTGAGAACGCCGCAAGCACAATGGAGACGAGTGCAGTTGCAGCCGAGAACGTCGCGCGCCTGATCCTGTCCAGACAATTCGGCGACGTGCCCTTGAAGCTTTCGGGCTCCGAAAGCTCTGTGGCCGACGAGGGAGTTTTGCATTTGGATCTTTGATGAGGGGTCACATGCACTTTTGATGATTTGTGTAAGTTTTGTACGATGTGTAACTCATACTCTTTGCCAGGACGCAAGGAGCACTGGAATGTGAAATGTATCCTGTGATGGATAGCTTGGAAATATGGTTTTCATTTTATGACACACCTTAAAAACATGTTCAGTGGATAATATTATTTCGTAATTAGATAATCGCTTTATTCGGATAAAAAGAGAAGCTTCTAAGTTTGCTCTGAAATGTCCCCAATTTCGCTGGACGATATTGAAGTCTTAGATAACATATTTCGATAGCTCGAAATCGACCGTGCTATCTACTTCTGGTTCTATCTGGAAAGCAAATCCCAGAGTTTGAATTAATCTCGAGCCCATCAATAATTTGAGTCATGTTCTCAAAGGTAATACTGTTCGCATTTAGTGTGTATTAATTTTGAACCGAACTGCAATCCAAATGGAATATCTAGTTCGGTTCATTTTTCATTTTGTTTTTTTTGTTTTTAATTGCTCAAACTCACTTGACAAAAATGAGCCACGAGGATCACATAACCAAACTAACCAGCATAAATTTTCAATTTGATTTGATTTGGTTAAAAAAATGATTATATTTTATTATCCAAATCGAAATTTTGATTTTTTTCGGTTCGATTCGGTTTATAATTTGGTTTTCGACAGTCCAAGTTCCCGAGCCCAAAGCCCAAGTCCAGATACCCCCACTAAGCCCATCTGGTAAATTATAATCCACCACAAGGTTGCCAAATCAGGCCAAGCCCAAAATTTGGTAAATATTCTTGAAGCGCCTATCTCCAAGACACATTATGTTGCCAAATGTAGCAAACATCTATACTTTCGATACATTATACTATCATCATACGATACAGCCACGATACTACAAAGGGTCCTCCAACATCATGGAAAAATAATACAAAGCAGGCCTTTACACTTAAAAAGAAGCTCCACTTCGAATATCTTCCGTGTTAGTTTGCATCATCGAAAAATATTTGGCTTTGGTTTTTTCAACAAGTGAGAATTTATAAGAAGGAGAAAAGGAAAAATAAATAAAATTCCAACATACCCTTTACGCTGTTCAAGATTCTTCCTTATGCATCCCGAGAAGACTTCTTCTCTTTTGGGCTTCAATTTACTATGTAAGCCTTGGTAAAATGGATTATTACCTCCACGACCAGTGTCTCAAGATGTGGAAGCCATCCATCCCCTCATTCGACATCGATCGGGATTGGAGTATGCTTTTGATAAGTTCAAGCTAACAATAATTAATGAAAAGTAAATTTCTCATAACTATATTAATTTGATATTTTTGATGATTAAAAAATAATTTAAAATAAATTTATTATATGTATACGAGTTTGAGATTTTTTTGTGAGGATAACCGACCTGGCCATGCACGCACAAATGCACTCTTGATTTCATGGATGGCCCAAACGCGAGAGGAAACGCATGAGCGATGGGCAGCTCACCCATGCACATGCACATAATATTTAGTTTCTCCGGCTGTAAGAGGAACCCGCAACCTGTAATAGGCATCGGGAAGCCGCCGGCTCCGATGGTTTTTACGAGTAGATTTCCTTTCGGGCTTCGACCAAACCGTCGTCTGGCGACCTGCGAAAACACTGCAAAACCCACGGCGGCGTCCATGGTTTCCAGGAGCGCACTTTCTTCCGACCTAACAATTCAATGGGACCAACCCATCAACCTCTTCCCTCCATCGGTCTCCTCCTCCATCGCCCCAAAACTGAGCTTGAAGAAGAAGAAGAGAGAGCAAGAGAAGTCAATCTCGACAAGCTGCAAAGATGGTCGCCCGCGTCGTCGCCGCACTCTTCGTCCTGCTCTTTTGGCTCCCAATCATCACGCCGTCGTCGCCGTCCCTCTCGGTCTGCATCGTCGGAAGCGGAATCGGCGGCTCCTCGGTGGCCCACTTCCTCCGCGAGTACTCCTCCCCGTCCGCCTCCGTCTCCATCCGCGTCTTCGAGCGGCGTGGCGTCGTTGGGGGTCGCATGGCGAGGGTCGCCGTCGGCGGGGAGAGCTTCGAGGCCGGCGGGGCGATCCTCCACCCCAAGAACTACTACGCCCTTAATTATACCAAACTGATTGGCTTGAAGATCAGGTGGCCGAATGCCACGTCGGCTAGCGACGGCCGTGAGGATGATGGCGATTTTGGGATTTGGGATGGGAAGAGCTTTGTCTTCAAGACGTGGAGGGTCAACTCCAAGCTTCCGTTCGTTGACAAGATTGTGCCGCTCGCCAACAAGGCGCTCTTGTTTTGGCGTTATGGGTTTTCTCTCATTCGCATGGACAACTTCGTTCAGGTCTCTCTCTAACAATCAATTTTGTCTATCCAGTCTGAACAGAGTGTTTGAATGGAGAAGTGGAGTGAAATTGAATGATGAATCGATTTTTCTTGAGTGTCTGGTTTAGTCAATTTGGATGATGATGTTGTTTTCTCCATGACACATGACAATAGCCACATCTCCATGTTGCAGAGGACTGTGAACAACTTCTTGAAGTACTACGAAAGCACCAACTCGAGACCCGTTTTTGAGACGGTGGACGATATGCTCAAATGGGCAGGGCTCTACAATCTCGCCGGGAATACTTTAGAGGAGGAGTTAATTAGTCTTGGACTGTCTCCCTTGCTGATAAGGGAACTCATCACTGTAAGAATTCTCATAAATTTCACAACGTTTTCCTTTATAGTATGTATCTGCTCGAGATCTGGGTAGTGACTTACTTCAAGTTTTGTTCATCCTATTAATGCCTTTACTTGAGTGCAATGCATGCTCTAGTGGGTTTACTTGTCATATATCTACTTCCTGAACCAATACATTGTACGAAGATGCTGCAAATCTTCTTTACTCAGAAGAAGAGAACAAAGAAGAAGGATTGAATAACCTACAACCAAAAGTATGTGCTCATTCATGTACATATAAAACAAATGTTGGTGTAGTGGCTGCCTCATGGATGGCCAGGCCACTAATGGGTGAATAGAAGTGTTTCTAGGTTGTATAATAGGCTTGTAGGCAGATTGCCAATCTGTATAATCAAATCTTTTCTTATTAAAAGAAAAAAGTTGACCTACTTTGCAGCAGCAGATATGCATGGAATGGTGTCATGAATGCGAATGATCACTATGGTATTAAAAACTGTTAATGGAAGGCATGGAGATTTGCTGGTAAACGATGATGATAAGTTTGAGAGAGCTCCTGATCTTCTCTCTGATCTTTCCTCTCCTTCCGGATGCCCCCTGGCCTGGGGAGGTGGGGGAAGTTGGGGTGGTTTCTGGATGTGTTTAGAGATATTTTAAGTTGTCATCATCCTAGCTCTTTGGAAATACTCCTAGTCATGGCTTGAAGGAAGTCAAACCTTGAGTGGCAAAGGCTTCATGAAGTGACTGCAGCCTAAGTTTGTACTAAGAACTTCAGTAACAGGTGCATCTGGGGTTGAGGTAGGTGTGAATTGGAATAGGATGTCTTTCTAGGATGGAGCATAAGTTATTCTACTTCTCGTCAATGAGGTTGAGTGACTGCTAGGTAGAATGACTTTGATTACTGTGATGTCACGCAATGAGGTTCAATGTGGCTGTTTACTTGACACAGCTCTTTGCTTTAGCAGTGGGCTGCTAGATGCTTGCTTTGGAGAATCCCTGCAGGTCTAGGTACCTGGCTTTGTAGTCATGATTCTTTGGATGCTAAATCACATTATGTGCAATGGATCTTTCATACGTCGTGTTCTGTTTTTACAGCTAAGCTTGTGGCATTTATCAGTCTACTTAGCATTCATGCTCATACTGGATTGTATTACTCTCCAAGCCCCGAGTCTCATGCTTATGAGAATTTTTAGTGCCTGATTGTATAACTTTGAAGCTCTTTTCAACTGTGACATTTCAACTTTCATTTATAGAAGAAAAATGATTTCCTGCCCTTTTGATGGCCTGTTTGTTTTGCTTTTCGTCGAATATGATATTTCTATTTGTAAACTTTTGCGGATGTAACCTATCTGTTATTTATGTGTGAAATTTGACAATAATATTTCCATCATGGAAGATTATGTTGCTGTTTCTATCAGTTGGGTCTTGAAGCTATGGAGAAACTGGCAAAATGTGATATAATTTTTGTTTCTGTATGAGGTTTTATTAGCAGTATTGCTAATGGCCCTTGCTTCTCTTGCTAAAGTCTTCATCAATTGCCAAGATCACCATGACATCGTGTCGGATGAGATAGTCTTTGATCAAACAGAAAATTTGAAAGTAGAGGCTGGTCGGTTGAACTGGAAAAGAAAGAAAGAAAACGTAAAACTTTCAGATTGGCATCGCCAACAAGACATTGCTTGACAAATTCACATGATCCATTCGAGCTTTAAGTGAATCTATGTGCTGGATTGCTTCAACTAATTGCCACAGTAATCACCATGTGTTAGAATCTGGTTATCATATAGATAAAATGAACTCTGGTGGGAGATGGAGATATGATATCGAGTTAGCTCTTCATGAAGTAAAGATCATCCGTACGATTAGAACTCAAAATGTCAAATTTATTATCCTAACGGACCATCTATTTTGTTCTTCATAATTTCTTATCATTTGTATTTTGAACCATCTGCCATTGGTACGCTGTAGGTCATCACAAGGATTAATTATGGTCAGGGTGTAAGCATCAGTGGACTTGCTGGTGCCGTTTCCTTGGCAGGATCAGGGGGTGACTTATGGTCCGTCGAAGGAGGAAACTGGCAGATGGCTGCTGGTTTAATCAACCGTTCGAACGTCGCTCTGCACCTTCACGAGGCAATAGAGTCTATTTCTAATCTTGGAAACTATTATGAGCTCAACTCCTCTCAAGGTAACAGTTATAAGTGTGAGGTTGCTGTGGTCGCCATACCATTGGACGAGGTGGACATTCGCTTTAACCCTCCTGTTTCAATTCCTCTGAGGAAGCTACAGCATACGCATGCGACTTTTGTGAGGGGTCTTTTGAATCCTGTGAGCATTTCGCTTGTTACTGTCTCAATCATCTACTTACATCTTCTTTCATCGTAACTTATCATTTTAGTTATTAATTGTCTTTCATGTTTCCTTTTCGCTGTTTTAAATGGGAATGCCGTTGTGTGCAAAAGGCATATTTTGGGCTCAGCTCTGTGGAAGAAATTCCAGAACTGGTTAGTACAATTGAGGATCCTGGCATTCCGTTCTTGAGCATTTCAGTTCTCAAGCGACACGATGAAAAGGAGGCAACTTACAAGGTCTTCTCCCGCGAAGCTATGGCAGACACATTGCTGGATCAGATATTCAGGTGACATATTTTAGTTCTTTGCCCTAGTAATTGAGGTATATTTCAACCTGCATCCGCATGTTGTTTTGTGTTCTAGCTAGATTAATTCTGTGCTGCACTTGGTGGATGTGTTTGCTTTGTTTGCTGAGAGGTAGTCGGGTCTATCGTCTATGCAAAGATCCTAGAATAGGTGATAAATGTTCACGACAATTCTTGAGATTGTCTCCATAGATGATCTGATGTTTAGGGCATCGAAAGGCCTAGGAAGTGTTCGAGAAGAGTGTCGATGCAGTGCCTTGTTTTGGAAGTAATATACACTGTCGTGCAAGACTACGCTGCAGATAGTGTAAAGGAAAACGCAGCATCTTTGCGAACTCAATGACGAAGCAGATCGACAGGCGAATGCTAATCCTTGATGTTGCTGTTTGCAGCATTCGCAAGGAGACGATCCGCATCGACTGGGGCGCTTACCCTTATTACAAGGCTCCTGAAGTGTTTGCTCCGTTCATTTTGGACGGACGGCATCTGTACTACGTCAATGCCTTTGAGAACGCTGCGAGCACAATGGAGACGAGCGCAGTCGCAGCCGAGAACGTCGCCCGCCTGATCCTGTCGAGACATTTCGGCGACGTGCCCTTGAAGCTTTCGGGCTCGGAGAGCTCACCGGCCAACACGGGTTTGCATTTGGAACTTTGATGGGGTGAATTGTGTAAATTCTGCAGGAAGGTTAACTCATACTTACTTGAGTGCTGGGACGCAAGGAGCACTGGAATATGACATATATCCTGTGATGGATAGCTTGGAAATATGGTTTTCATTTTTATGAGACACCTTAAAAAATGTTTAGTGGATAATATTATTCAACAATTAGATGATGGCATTATTCGGATAGAAAGAGAAGCTTCTAAATTTGCTAGGTCGTCTTTATTTTGAGGAAATTTTATGATAAAAAAACTATTTTTAATGAAAATCAAGTGAAAGGAGAATGTTCACGCCTTTTGGAGTTAGAGAGCTCACCGACCAAAAAAGAGTTAGAGAACTCATTTTTCTTATTCTAAATATCGATATTTTTTATTATAAATAATTTTCTGTTAACTAATCATTTTCAATACTCAATACGTGAAAGTCTAAAAATTAATTTGTGAATGATTTTCAAACTCAAACAAACACATCATAAATTGGTTGTGCTATCTATTAAAGCATCAATATATAAAAGTGGGAAATCATTTTTTGACTAGCTCGATTTAGGTCGCGATTGTCAACACGATTTCTTATCGAGCAATTGCCATTCAATTAAAACTAAAACAAGGAAAATTACATAAATGATTTTGAAACCAATTGAAAGATAAGTATTTACTAAGAATAATTGGTTTCGGGATGGGTACTTGGAACCTACCTTGTTAGAATTTGATTTCTCAATTTTAAAATTTGAAATCTACCGTGTTTGCTTTATAATTGACACTGTTCTCCTGACCAAATTTTACAATTTACTTGAAAGCCTATTTTTCTTTTGTTATAGTTTTATTTTTTTACAACAAAACAATATTAACAGCAAAATGGCTCGAAGTAAAAGATAATCGATAATAGGCGAACAAAGGCGAGTCCATAACATGCAAGGGTTGTGAAGCTCAACAAGTAAGGGCGAGCCGTGAGTGACCGAGGAGGAAGGCAAGTCGCAATTGAGAGAATAGTGAAGTGTTTAAGTAAAAGATGACGACAAAAATTTAAGGTTTTTAAGTTTTATGAAACCATTTCCAAATTCGATCCGGTCATCATAGGTTCTTAAAATTTGGAACCGAGGACCTGGAACCATCCCGATCTTCAGGGCGGTCCAATACGGTTTTCGGGTTGAATCGGTTTAATTGCACAGTGCTAAAGTATATATACATGGTATTGACTAATTGGGAAAGCTATTACCTTTATAAATCGATGACATGCTGAGCAACAAGAAAACCAAAGACAAAAAATTTACAGCACTCTCTCTCTCCGAGTGGCGTTGTTCGAGGCGGAGCGAGAGTGAAGAAGAAGGATGTCGCAGAAAGGGAAGAGAAAGGACGACGTTCCCGCCTCCGACGGCGACTCCGACGGCGGCCAGGCGCCTCCCGGAAGGCCCCGCGGCAGGATTCCGACGACTCCGGCGATATCATCGCCTGCGAGGTTCCCTTCTGTAGTTTCTGCGGAACACGCGCGTGCTGTGTGTGGGGCTTTTGTGCGATCCTTTAGGGTTTTTGATTGGGTGGGGGGTTTCGGTTTCTTTGTCTGTGCAGCTGTCGAAGAACAGGAGGGTCACCGTCAGGAGCTGGCACGGCCAGGTCGTGGTCGACATTCGCGAGTTTTATGTCAAGGACGGCAAGACGCTTCCTGGCAAAAAAGGTCTCTTCTCTCTCTCTCTCTCTCTCTCTCTCTCTCTCTCTAGACTTTGTGGCTGGTGTCTGCAGTGAGTTGCTCTGCTTGCTTTCGGCAATGTGAAGATTAGGGCTGCTGCCTGTGATCTTTCTGGACTTGGGATGCTCTCATGTTGTGTGCATATGTTATTCCTGATATCCTTTGGTTGATTGGAGTCTCTTTGTCATGGTGGTTTGGGGGATGAGCTCGTCTGCTGAACTTTGGAGGTGTAGAAAGGTGAAAGCTTTGGGATCATGGGGGAGGGTAGTGGGAATTTGAGTTGGGTTTCTGGTTCTAATGCCCATTTTCAATTTGAATTTGAGAACGCTTTCGCCCACATCCTTTGGAGGGGCTTTCGATCTACATGAAATGTTGGAAGCATTGCAACCGGGCTGAGTGTGTTGAGCTTTGTTTTGTAGTATCATGGTGAGTACTGCAGGTTAGATGAAGTTTTGAACTCCACAATATGATTTTGGGAGCATCATGGGAGATTTGATGTCTCGGCATGCCTTTTCTCTTTGGTAATTTCAGCCTGTATCTGTCACTATGCTCCTGAAATACTGAAATCGACTAAAATGAAAAATTTGTCCAATCTTTTAGAGTGCATACTAGATCAAGGTGTATATTTTTGATTAGCTTGTTGCTCCCTTGCTGTTCGGCTCTCCTCTAGGATTACGTGGTACGATTGGATCGAATAAGCCCTTATGGAATAAATATTCAGCCGCATGGACCTGAGGGAGCTCAGTGGATGGTAGACTGGATTTTGGAAATTGCTACTTTTTGAGTGCTTTGCCTGTTTCTCGTGAAATTGGTATCTCAATGAAAGTCAGCATCTTTGATTTCTTAGTTGAAGAACTGTCTTTCAATAACACTGAAAGTTTCTGTAATGTGCTCTGTTCTCAAGCATGTATGTGACTTGTTATTTTCCCCTTCCTTTTGCTTAGCCAACAGCTTGGAGTATAACTGTTACCAACTTAGCTTTCTAAGTAATTCTAGCATTTGGTGGCGTTGGTGCTGTTGTATTATTGCCATGGCATTGTACTCTGGTAGACGTTTCGCTTATTCCTCAAATCAGTATGATCTGTCTTAATGGTTTCTATCTGTTGATTTGGTCTTTTGTCCAGGTATTTCTCTCCCCTAGATCAGGTAAACTCTTGGTTCTGCATGCTACTAGTACTTAAAATTTGAACAGTTGGTTCAACCCAACTTCATCACATTGGTTTCATGCTTGTGCAGTGGAATAAACTTGTGAAGCACATGCCTGAAATCAATGAGGCATTCGGGGATGCATAGGAGCTAGGTACCAGTCTTGTTGGCTGCTAATTTTGCTGATGAACGGCCAGCTCATTTTGGTTTGTGGCTGGAGTGAACTGGGATTGGCTGATAGGTGCTGACATGTACAATGTCTTGTATGTAGCTGCGCATGTCTTTTGGCTCTCTGTGTAGAACTCGGCACTTGAGTCTATGTACTCGGAAGTGTTCTGGAGAGAGCATGATTGAGCTGCCAAATACACGGATTGGCAAAAATATGCATTTTGGTGAAAAGGAACTATTTTGTGCTCTGATTTAGTTGAAGGACTACGGGGGGAAAGGGTCTCCCCTCCCGAATTAGTTTCACTTGGAAATGATCTATATCTCTATCTAAGTGAGTGGTGTGACGGAGGCTTAATCTATTTTCACGTAATGAACTGTCGATTGTCTGTTTCTATTTCGTATTTGGGCGGGGGAGACAGGTCTGGGAGTCTCAAACGTCAAGAACTATCATAAGCTGTGCCTTTTCTGCACTCCAGCACCCTGAAGCAAGGCGATTTTGCTGTGCATGATTCAATGGCTGCTAAGGAGGAAGTTTTCATGGAAGGCTGACGTTAAAGAAATGCACGAATCCAACAGCTGACGATAGACGCATCAAACTTGCCACGCATGTAGTCATCCATTAGTAGAACTACTGCTAAGATATGTGATTGGAAACACATGACAAAGAGATACTTCGTACAGCATGTCATTACGATTTACATGAACATCGAGACGTCAGTATTGACCTTATACATTTGACAAGACAGATGAATGGCAACTAAGCTTTATGCGTGCTAACTCAAATGTCAATTACGTAGGAGAATCTTGACTTAAAAGAATCATCATACTGGGCACTCATAACGAAACATAAAGAGACACTGCCTTGCGGCTTGCACTTCCCTTGTTGGCCTCCTGCAAAAAGGCCATTGACAAGGTCACAAAATGCGATAACTGTCGTATAAGAATGAGCATCAAGCAATGCTTCTGTTTTATCCATCCATAGTAGTAGGCTTATTAGAGGGTTCTAAGATCTAAGGGGCTCTCATTACATATTAGCATCGTGGAGTTCTCTTCCAAAAGGCCTTACTTTCCCTCATGCAGACAATGACATTTTTTAAAAATAGAAAACATCATCTATGATATCTGCTCATCTTCAGCAAATGGGGTTCATGACCTGTCACGGGACAACACTATTATCCTAGAGACTTCAATTTCGAATGCATTTTGGATTGTTTCACATTTTCATCTTAAGCTCATGATGTCAATAACATTGAATGTACCAAGACTCCGTTTTACTTTCTTCCTTAGAGATATGCCAAGACACCATCTCTTCATGGCACGCGTCCAAGATGAAAACACTTCTTTCAACAGTATCATGATCTATGTATAATAGAACAACAAAGATAGGCATCAGTAAAACTGCCTCTCCCTGTTTCATACACTGTATCATGGATAACTACAGGCTACTTCAAACTCAGGTAAATCTCTCTTTTAAGGCAAGACTTGTTTCATGGGGCTTAATAACTGAGGCAACACTAAAGATTCGCTTGAGTGTTTAGCTTCATCTTTGCAATGAGCTCCAATAACAAATCTAAATCAGATTCAGCAAAGACAAGGTCCTTTCTAGTTAGCTAAACAATACCTTCTTCTTGTTATTGAACAGCAGGGATGCTAAGAGATCCTGTATGAAGCACCCTGGGGAGTATCTACAAGAAAGAAAAGTACCGAAACATCAGCAAAACTGGCATAGCAATGTTATGAAGTGCTAAATTTGTAACATGTTGAAAAATTTCTTACCTCTCCCAATCGAGCGTTAATTTTCAAAGGAACCAAATCATCTGCCCGTGTCACACCTATATTGACAATTGCAGTGGCAGCTCCTGACTCATGAGCAGCTCTGTCACCCAAATATGAAGATATAAATTACTGTTTGAACATTTCACATTGGAAGATAACCCCACAACTGTAACTATTACTTCTTGCTATCTTTTGTTTATCATCAGAGAGAAAGGGGAACCTTCAATTAGCCAAAGAAGCAAACTCTACTTACGCTACAGAATTAGGAAATAATCAAATTGGATCTTCTCTATTGCCAGGCACGAACTGAAAAGGAAGCAACGTTCTTGAAAAAACATGCATATCAGTTGCAGGATGCATGTCCATAAAAAGAACAAGAATAAAAGGCTAAAGAGGAAAAGTAACATGACAGGTCGTGTTAGTCAGTATCCCCACAATCCACAACAAGAATTATCAGCAACATTAGATCCGAAGATCATCTGCACAATTTAGTCAAGTAGCAGCAATAAGACAGTGCAATTAGATTCATGACCAGCTTCACAATAGTCAGCCTGCACAATATCTTCAGCAATATCTAATGACTGGATAAAGCATGAAGACCATTTATGGTGTTCTACACCACTCAATCATAAAAATGTACTGCCTGGGAAAAGGTAATTATCTGTATCATGGAATATAGGCATAAGATGAAAAGCATACTTAATGAGGCGGTAAGCAGACATTGTCATCAAAGCTGATCCTAAGACCAGAAATGCATCACACTCTCTAGCAGCTTCCATGGCTCTGTCAGCCCTATCTTTTGGCACGTTATCACCAAAAAATACAACCTTCAAGGAAAAGCAAGCAAATAAGACCATAGGCAAAGTATTAAAGAGAATTTAGAAAGGAGTTTTCTCCTCTGGGCAACAAACATGGAAATTAGATTGAATTCTTAACTCCTACTCTTTCTCGAAATATTAAATCAATGCATGATGCAGGTCCTGATAAAGTACTGCTAAGTATCAGATACACATTATAATCCAACTACAAAGTGCGTCCAAACCTCTCATAGATAATATTCTTCCTACCATAGCACACTGATAGTTCTGAGATGCCATGGAAACTTTACTTCTCTGTTTACTCCCACTTTTGAAATAAAAGAAGAGGTCCATCCACATATCGTATGCCAGTAATCATCTTGAAAATGGTTAAAAAAACAAATTTAAAAATCTCTATTCTTTCTTAATATTTTTATTTTTTTGGGTGGTGCAAAGTAAACCTTATAGTAAAGGAGTTAAACCTACACAGAGGCAAGAAATGAGAAGAAACATTGAAAGACCATGGTTTCCATTTCTAGATAAGACCCCAAGGAGCATTTAAAAAAAAAAAAAAAATTGGGAAAGAGCATATTAATTTGCTTTTGTAAAGATACTTGGACGATGGCAATAGATCGTCAATTTCCTTTTTCAAATGGTATAGATATAAGTAAGAAGACATACTAGACCTTCCATTAAACATTAAGGAGCTAATTACCTCAGAAATGCTACATAAGAAAAATGTAAAATGTAGATGAAAGATCCTTACGTCTGGTTTGAGCACCCCACCACATTTTTGGCAAGTAGGGATTGTATAATCCTCCTCCCAGAATTTCTCATCTATCTCAATGTCACCATCGGGCCTCTGCTTCATACCAAAGCTCTTGTCTGAACCAGGGTTTCCATGACCCAAACTTTCTATTGCAGCTGCCCACTACAACAAAACGATCACCTCAGCTCAGTTACTGACCATTTGAATTATCAACTACACTACAATTATCGCAGAATGTCATCCATTAATCTCCTTGCAAACATACTGGATTAAAAGGAAAGAGAAATCATAGTGGAACCTTATGAATGTGCTGGAATTTTATTCAGCAGAAAGGAAAAAATGGAATAGCACAAGAAAAAGTAAGTTCCAAGAGCCAACCTTTGGGTTGAGAGCCTTCAACTCTTCTTGGAACAAATTCCGGCAAAAAGAATATCCACAATCTATACATATTACAGTATACACAGTCCCATGTATTTCCAGTGGATAGCTACGAGCACGATGGTGCAATCTGAAATAATTCAAAAGAATTATTAATATCCAACTTTATCCTCCAATTCCTAAAAATGTCATAAAATTTCCACATCCAGTTACCTGTCAACATTTTGGGTAATCATAAAATTTATTCGACCAGCCTTTTCCAGCGATGCAAGGGCATAATGAGCTGCACTAGGCTGTGCTGCAGTAAACTTTCTCCATCCAGCGTAGCTCCTTGCCCAATATCGTCTACGGGCCCGTTTAGAACGAACAAACTCCTAATGAATTGCCAAGGAATTAAGGTCAAAAAATGAGAGATACTAAAGGTCGATGCATGGTTAGACACTTAAAAAGAAGAAAACAACAGAGAAGCCCCAAGAAGAAACTGAACATATCTTATTTAAGCAAGAACCAATGACAAATCTTCTCCATATGCAGAGTCAGCTAATTACAACAAATTATTATACATTATAACAACCACAAATCCAACAAACTTCATTGAATGTCCTCCCTTATTTTCCCAACCCTGATTTTATGCCTTTTCCATATACACGTTCTAATTAGAGCATCCAAAAAAGACATTCACATGACAAAAATGTTTGCTATGGAAAATGTTCTTGCAATTAAATGAGTTGGTTACCAATTCTCACCACCTATTTCGTTTCTGCTTCCTTATCCAAAATTTGTATATAAGTACTAGAACACCCTTCAAATTCAAATTTATCCTACATAACTTGCTTTCCGATTGAACAGTTTCTGCATATGCGCTTCATCTCTTCATAATAAGCAGTGTTGATATTTACATAATTAAATCAGCAACTTGAAGAAAAAAAGAGAATTGGGGAAGCTGCAAATCCCAGCACGTGCCTTCAGATCACCTGATGCGTAATTGGTCTGAAACCCGTGCTATAAGCCCCATTTGGACTGCATAAAACAAATAAAGGTTAGAAGGGTTTGTCTTAGATATGAAAAAGCCAGTCAATCTTAAATACTGCGGAGACAAAATTACAAATTGTCACATATGGCATGAAAGCTTCACATGAGAGTGCAATCACACACTCACACACTAACACTCTACAAGGTTATGCAAAGTGCATAACTTGAAGATTAGTGTTAGACATGAAATAATATACAGCATCATAGCAAAGCCTCTCTTCTAGTTCTTACCAGACACTTTAATTATCCAAACTAAAAGGTACAGAATAGCCACAAAAGCATACTCAAGCGTCCCTCTTATTAATTAGTTTAGAACAACAAATGAGAAGAGTGACTGTTATATCTCAAATCATCTCCAAAACGAAATATTTCCACCCATCAGTGATGTCTATCCATAGAAATGTCCACTAAACGTAAAATATCATTCTAAACATAACTAAAGAACCTTCTATAATCGGGAATACCACACTCCGTGCTCATTCCAGCTCCAGTCAAAACCACAAGCTTCGTACTGCAATCCAATTTAGACAACACATAAGCAACATGAATTTAGTCATGGAACATATGGCTCACTAAGAAACAAGACACTTGGGAACACAACTACGAAGTAAGAAGTCATCACGGGCAAAGGGTGAAAAGATTCTAGATCAGACCTTGATTCAAAAAACTGATACAAAGAATCAGTATCCTTAAGGCTTGGAGGATCTGAATCAGGCACCATCTTCTTGTCCCTCAAGAATTTGGGAGGTGCTTTCTCTGGATTCCCTGAAGAAACCCCAGGGACCGATATGCGGGCATTTATGCGAACCGACCTCGCGAAAATGACTCTCCCAGCTCTCACACAGAGGTTCGAAACCTTATTATAATCACACAGAGCCTCTACAAAAACCCGAAAAGCGCTCATGAGCGCAACAGCGTCAATCAAATGCCATTCTATTTTCACGACAAACGACTCAAAAACTGGTCCAAAACAAGGAAAAGACTTGCCGGCAATTTTACCTCCCAGCATTCGTCTCAAGCCCGTAAAAGTCTGTACATGCAAAAATGCCAATAATCAATCAAAGGGCCGATAAAGGACACCAAATTGCGAGTCCACAGCCAAAAAGCATAGATTTTTCAACGAATGAGAAGACAATAGACCGAAAACAGAGCACTCCAAAGAAACCCAGATGATGCATTGAACAGTACAGTCTCAATTCACAGAGAGAGAGAGAGAGAGAGAGGGTTTTACGTGAAGGAAGGAGGAATGAGAAGGAGAACGGAGGAGGGTGATCGCCATTAGAGAGATTGACGGAGGTAGTCTGCGAAGAAGAAAGAGTCGGTAGTTTTTCAGAAAGAGAAACAGAGAGAGGCTTTGAGCGTATCGGCGACCGGTTCAATACAGGCCATTCACAACAGAAGGCCACGTTCCATAGCTTTCCATCCTAGAAAAATTCAGATCTAAATAAACTCAAAAATTTAGCATATATATACCCACATACCCACCTTTTAATTAATCTGACAAAAGTAGATAGAAGTCGGAAATTTCACAATAATAAGAGTTAGTGAATTCGAAATTTTAGTAAGTTATGCAATAAAGATTAGTTATTTGCAAAACTATAAGCGAAAATAGGTAATTTAGTAAGTTATTAATAAAGTTACATAAAAAAAAACAAATTTTCCCTTTTATGTTCTTCCTCTTTTAGTTGGCAGTGGCCAGTGAGCGGCCAAGCGAGGGTCAGCGAGCTAATTGGAGCCTTGCAAGGCCAAGGCAAGGTCCGGCAAGCTCATTAGACCTCGTCCGATGGCTCATTGAACCTCATTTGGTGGCTTGTCGGCGGCAATGGTGGCCGAAGGGCTGTGATGGGCCAGTGATAGGGTGGCAATGGGTTGAGAAGAGGAGGAAGAAGAAGAAACGGAAAGGAAAATTGATTCTCAAAACTATTCTTGAGAGTGAAAAATAACTTTTTTTTTTATTCTATTCCAAATTTATTTACAGGAATAAATTTATTCTCAAGAACAAAAAATTTACCAAACGAATTTATATTTCAAATATGTTCCTGAGAACAAAAGAATAGAATCGATTGTTTCCATAAGAGTTACCAAACAGGCCTTAAAAGTTCAATTGCTACAATAAATGGAACTTTCTCAATTTGTTATTATTTTATTTCAGCACATTATTGCATTTCACCACAAAACAGAACTAAAAAGAAGAAAAAGGAGAATGAGTGAACATGGAGTAGGGAACCGAAAAAAGAAGAAGAAAAAGACATGGGGCAGGGAAGTGAAGTTACAGAAATGAAAAAAAAATAATTTATGGACTATTTGTGTTGTCATCCCTTAATTTTTCTTTAACCACAATCCATTCCATTTTGAGAAGGGAGCTCCGATTTGAAAGCTCTCCATTTCTCAGTCCATAATGTGTAACTCGACTTCTTAGCCAGAACATCTATAGATACATCCTTCCTCTCAATTAGCTCCCTTGCGTGCTTCTCAAAACTGTTCATTTTCGCCAAAAGCGGTTTCAACTTATTCAGGTCCTCTTCCTTTTCTGCGATCTCGAGCCACTCCTTCGCTTCCTCCACCCTCGCCCAAAACAAAGAGTCTTGAGTCACGCTTGCATACCTGCTCCTACTCCCTGTCCTCCTTCTATTGTTATTGGGTTTATGTGCCACAGCAGCAACTTTTCGATTCCACCATCTTTCCAAAATCTGGAATCTCCTACTCCTTCCATGCTTGATGTAATGTCCCTTCTCCTTGTGCATACCACGACGGTAATAGCGTGCGATTTCCAATGGCTCGGCAAGGATCCTATAGAAATGGGACGAATAGTTCCACTCGGACTTGCGGTGGAAATCATGCGAGAGTTCATTCCGTTCTGCCATGCGTATGACTTCATCCCAGAATGCGCCGAGTTTGAACAGGTTCAAGTCGACCATGGACTCCCTCCTAGATGCTCCAGCATTCTTGAATGTGTCGTAATACCCACGTTGATCCTGGGACTCGTCGCAGCGTACCTTGTACCACTCAAGTTGTGCCCTGCAGGGTGTTATCTTAGATAGTTTGACAGCTAGATGAGCATTGTTCAGGTTTGGTGCACGTCCCATGTGCCGAGCCATCTGCAGACAATCTTTTGCTGGTTTTGAAATATTGTTATCCTGCACAGTGATAAGAACACAACCCACAAAGTGAAGACTAAGAACTTATCATTCATCAATTACCAAAAATATGTCTAAGTTTACATCATTCTGCATGCTTTTGTATTAAAGAGTGAGACTTCTGCCCCACATATTAGAGTGATTGTTCCAAGAAAATCCTTCCACAAGATAAGGGCACTGATAGACTATACTTTTGAATCGGATTAGGAAGCAAAGAAGATAGTGTCTCGTGCGGATTTGGGATGCATTTAATTACCTTTGGATCTATTCCTGAGGATCGTAATGCCAAGAAGACACCTGCTTCATAGCTTGACTCGGAAAGGTCGTTGATGTTTATCCTTTTCAGGAATTGCGGAGAAAGTTGTCCTGTATAATAACCATACTTCAGATGATCCTCAAAGCACTTTAGATGATCCTCAAAAATATAAGCTGGAGAGACTGTCTCGAGCATCAAATGCATCATCTTAACAACAGATGCAGCATTATTCAGGCAGATCGCTCCCTCTTCTGAACAGAATAGGTAGCTTCCCAATGGCCAAAACAAATTGTTCCTCGCCTCTTCTTCTGATTGTGCAGCGTCTATAACACAACCCTTGACTTTGCTGAAGAATTCATTGAAATTTTGTTTTCGCAGCTCTCGAACAAGCTGTTCTGGACTGGCTGAAGCCATAGCGACTTGCCAAAACTGAAGCAGCAAGTGCAGTTGAGGAGTCAAGAAGGTTAGTGGAGCGAAGAACAATTTCGGCAGTACATCAAGCTTCGAGACAACATTACAGAAGCTCCCACCCCATCTTTCTCGGAGAATAGCTTGGCAAAGGGACTCGTTGCCAAGCAAAGGAGTGCCGAAGGTGAGGCAGAGGACTGAGATGCGAGAAGCGTTGGGCTGGAGTTGGGAGAGGAGCCAAAGAGTAGTGAGAGAAGCGGTTGTAGCTCCAAAGGAATGGCCTGTGAGGATAATCAACTTAACTTTTCCTAGAAATTCCTGAATCTGCACGCAAAAAGCAGCTCAATGCATGAAGGATTTCTCATTTTTCACTCTCAGACCGAAATCAAGAATTGAGGAAAACTTAATACATGCATGACCCGAGGGCAATTTTGGCTTAGTTTAAATGTGCTGGTATGACTAATGTCAATGACTTCCCGAAAAAAGAATGGACTGTGGAGGCCACATCAAAAGTATACCGCAGCAAACTATGGTAACATAATGGCTCTGTAGAAAGACTACATCTAGATTTCCAACACATGGCCGGGAATATGGTATATGAAGAACATAAGTAACCTAGATTAATAACTTAATACAGTCCAAGAACTGTCTGATTTATATATGTACTGTACCAGCTTGATCTCTCAAAACAGTCTCCAGCAATCATGCACAATTCAATAAGACTGTCCTGCTATTTGCAACTGGTAAGTTTAACAAAAGAATATGGTTCTTCTGAAGCAACCTTGATAGTTGATGCATCTCTGTTGCTCTCAGAAGAATTTGCTTTTTTGCTTTCTAGTGGACGAGAAATTAGTAGCAGGATTATCAGAATGAGGGATGTTGAATAGACTTTCAGGAGTTCTTAATAAATTACAGCCTCACATCACATTCACACGTAAGGATTAAGAACTAGAATCTCAAATTAGTAGGAGGATTTGTGGAATTCGTGCATCAGCAAACAAACATTTATTTCTCATTTACACCCTTATGTTATGTCTATTGCGGATATATAAGAGGATATTTATCTCAACATGCATTCTTTTTCTTTTTGTCCCCGGTCAACAAATAAATTTGCAGTAAGTTTTTTTTTTTTTCACATTAGATTATATTAAATATGTATTAACTTTGGTAAAAAGGAATATGCAATCCCAGGCTGTAAACTCAATACTCTTTTCTTGTCATTATCAAGTGCACAGAATGAACTCGCTGTCAAAAGAAAAGAAGAAGAATCTGCAATCAACGCGAGTCCAGAAAATGCTGTGAAGTACTCAGCACTTATTAGTCTGCCGTGCATGTCTTAGGAGTGTGGATGGTTTGATTCAGATCGATTTTCTAGAAAAATTCAATCGGACCGAACCGATAAGGTGTGATCCTAAACCGAACCAAATCCTTCCTGAATTGAATATGAACCGAACAGAAGACCCAATTTGATTTGGTTCAGTTTTTCGATTTTTCTATTTTTGCTTTTTGATTTTTGCCTTACTGATCGATTTTTCAGATCTCAATTTTATTGAGAAATTCGGTTTAGTTTGGTTCGGTTAACCAAATAAAGCCAGAAAAGTTAAAGGTTATTTTTCGGTTAACCGAACCAAATCGAAAATGCACAAAATTTTGATTCAATTCCCAAGTGCTATTTTCTTGGTTCTTTTCTGTTTTGAAAATGAAGTAAACGGTGGCATTTTGCGCTATTGAAATGTTGTATTCACATACAGTAGGTACAGACTAAACGATCCAAATAATGAATCACGAGATGGGTAAAGTTCAAAGGCCGATTAATTATCAGGAGGGCGACTGAAAGCTAAAACGAAATTTCGTGGAAGTTGCCGATGTACGACTTACGAAGATGCAACGTAATTACCCAGAAAAGAATAGTGTCATGTCAAAATCAAATATCAGGCCAAACAAAGAGGTCGAAGTCAGACAAGGCAAATTGCATACCCGGTTTTGGAAATCCTGTCGCTGGTAAAATTCCAGGAAGAGACGGAGGAATCCAGCGTCCACCTTGACCGTCCCCTCGTCGTCGCCGCCGCACCTCAACGGCCAGAACTGGTGCTCGCATCCAAACTCGCCCAGCGCCACCAGGGTCCCGCAGCTCGGCTCGGACCCGTCGATCACCTGGATGCCCGAGAACGCCAGGTACCCGACCTCGCCGCGTTGTTCCGCGTAGAAGCTCCTCGGGGCGGTGGAGTTCGCTAAGCTGCACAGATTCCACGAGTTCTCCAAGAAGGGCGTCGACGCCAGGAAACTCGCCAGCATCTCGCTGCTCTCGAACCTGCATCATTAGTGAACGCGAGTGGGTGAGAAAGGAGATGACGCTTCGGCATCCGGCGACGAAAGGGCGAGAGAGAGAGAGAGAGTTGGGTTTGTCACGCACGGAGACGACTCGACCTCCATGGAGATTGCTCAGGTCTTTCGGTCCCCGTTTCGAGCGGGGAGGCGGACCTTGTGCCTGTTTGTGAAAATGTCTGAATGGAAGTGGATTGCTCCGAGAGTCGAGAACGGCTATATGAAGGGACTACGGTCAACGGTCGACGGTATAAATCATACAGCAATTTCCCTGTTATTTTCATAGAAAAGCAATGGAAAAACCCTCGAACTCGAATAAGTAATTAAGCTTTTTCGTCTAACTCTCTTGGGACATAAATTACGAAAGTATTCCCTAACCATATTAGAGAAAAGCAATAAAACTTATAAGGCCCTACCCTTTAATGGGCAAAATATTTTGTAGTGATCAATTCATTCTTCTAATTTAGAGCAAAAAATAAAGACAAAAATTTTCGCTGTTTAAATAAATATTTTGTCAGTAAATTAATAAATGCTTTGAATTCGTTCTTTAACTAGACCCTACTCTTTAACGTGAAAATATCAAAAAAATCTTAAATTTATTATAATTGTGCAAATTAGTTCTAAACTATCTTCTTCTTCTTTTGTATTTAGGCTAATTTAATTTATCCAGTTAATTTTGGTTGGTCGGTGCTAATGAAATAATTTTTAATAATATTCTAATATTTTTGGAAAATTTTTAATTTTAATTTTCTTTTTCCTTTTTGTCTTTTGCTTTCTCTTCCCCCCTTCCCTTTACTTGATTTTGACCATGCAAAACCATTGTTAGATTGATTATAGGTTCTTTATGTAATGGTATTAGACAAAGTACGCCTCCCTACTTGCATAACCCCGAGCCCTAAGCCATCGATAATTTCGGCCAACATATTTTGGGATAGAAAACAAAACTCTACAAAACTTAGATTTTTGGATTTTCTATGTATAATTGGCGATGAACGACAATTTTTGGAATATTATAGCATTACAATTTTGTTTTCCATAATCAACGGTTTCCATGAAAATACCCATGCCCCATAACATATTCCAGTATTCTCAGCTTGACAGCTCACAAATTTTAGTATAGGATAAGCAATCTTAGCATTATAATACTTTCATTAAATATCTTAAAAGGAGGACCATAAAGCATATAACGCAGTGCGCGCGTTGTTTTTGTGGTCAATGGGAACAGCAGCTTACGTCAACGCAAAGTCAAATTTTTTTTTTTTTTTGTTTTTACCATAAAACAAAGCCCCTCCCCCGGCAGGGACCCGACGCAAAATGACGAAAGCGAAAAGGCCAGTGGCACTGACATTCATCTTTTTCAAAAGAGAAATTCGTTTACAACGTCATCCGTCCTTTCCATTTACAACAATTTCGTTAAAAACACCTCCACATTTCATTTATCTTATGAAAAATAAATACTTTTTTTCACAAAAAATCTTAACTTAGGACATTTATGATAAATTTATCACAAATTAATTTTTTGACTATAAAAAAACTAAAATCAGTATATCTATAACAAATTTATTCTAAATGACCACAAAAAATCACAAATTAATATATTTATGAAAAATTTACGTCAAACTAATTTTTTAACTGAATACACCCTCCATCAAATTGGATTAATATCACGAAATTGGTATAACGGTGATAAATGGAGAGTAAATTCCCAAACTAATACACTAATAAATTGTTGTGTATTATCCAATTTGACAGTAAAATTTAATAGAAATTAACAGAGAGTAAATTTGTCACAACTGTATTAGTTTGGGGTAAATTTATCAAAGACGTATTAATTTGAGATTTTTTATAGTAAAAAAAATTAATTCGAGATAAATTTATTATGGGTGTACCGATTTGGGGTTTTTCGTGTTATTAACCCTTTAAAAAATAATTTACCTTATCCATAATCAAAAATTATATTTTTGTAGATGTTTATGTCAGTCATCAAGACATTGGTGAGTTATGTGGAACGAGATTAAGTATAACATAAGCAATGCTCTCAACTTTGACATCGCACAAAACTGGGAAAATGCCAAAAAATGGCCTCAAGTGCCATTAATTTTTCAAATAAAGGCTTGAAGTGGCCATGGTTATTTCAAATAAAAGCCCCAATGGTTATAATTGTTAAAATAAGAGCCCGACGATCACCGATCGGTTAAATTTTCCGACCGGGTAAGAGCATTTTCATCATTTACCATTTTTTTTTTTGTTCACGACCACCGACGAAACCCATAGAGGGCTAAGCGAGGGTCGCCCTCACTCGATTTGGCAAGGGATGGTCTTGCGGCCACCCACGAGGGCGGGATGCATGAGGTCGACCCTCGCTGGCCACGGGCAAGGCCAACCTCGCCAAATCTGGTGAGGGTCGGCCTCACTATGGGGCCAACGAAGGCGAGACAGTGAGGGCCAACCTCGTGAATGGCCGCGAGGTGAGGGTCATCTTGCCCTCACCATCCCTAGGTGAGGTTGACCCTTGCCAGATCTGGTGAGGTTGGCCTCACCTGTGGCTAGCGAGGGCTAGCCTCAACCTAGGCAATGGTTGCTTCGCTCAGGCGAGGTTGTCCCTTGCTTGTGGTCGGCGAGGGTGGCCCTCATTGGATTGGGCAAGGACGACCCTCAACCAATCCTCTATGGGCTTTGCCGGTAGCCAACTAGCCATCGGCAACGAAGAAGAAGATAAACAAAAGGAAAAAAAAAAAGGAAAAGGAAAAAGAGAAAACAGTAAATTATAAAAATGCCATAGAAAGTTAGGCTTTTATTTGAATTAGACATAACCACTTCGGGCCATTATTTGAAACAAGATCCACTTCAGGCCCTTATTTGAGAAAGTGATAATATTTCGGGCTCTTATTTAAAACATGGTCTACTATGGGCCCTTATTTAAAAATTAATGGTACTTGGGTCCTTTTTTGAAATTTTCCCCACAAAATTTGATAGATTTTACCATGGATTCTTGATGATGAATCACCGTCAACTCTTTCTCTTGCTCAACTTCTATCCTGCATCTCCAACATGAAGGGAGACCATCCCAAGGGGTGTCAATGGGTCGGGTCGGGTCTTGATTTTACCCGACCTGACCCAAATAAGAAAGCTTGCGTGCTCTAGCCTGACTCGACTCGAAAGGCATGAAACACGAAGAAGGAAAATGGGTCGGGTCGGGTATTGGGCTAGTAGGTCAAATCCAATTATACGTATGCCATCAAATCAAAAACTCATAGAATTCTCCATCATCCAACATGTAAAGCACAATAAAACATGAAAGTCTAGCGAACATAATAAGCATAAACAACCAAGTGGACAAAGCACGTTATTTAATTGCCTCCTTTTCATTTTCATTGTAGTTTTCTTTTCATGTTTCAAAGGAAAAAAAGGTCCATCCATCGAGTAAATAGTACAGCAGAGAGTGAAAAATATAGTAGAAGAGTGGTCCATCTATTCATTGAAAATATAATATGGTCAGTAGCATAAATACAACGTATTAGCTGTCCTTTCTCCAAAGTTGCTCCTCGGATGATGCCATTTAAAGCTTGGCCAAGACTTCATTGTGTTCCAATCTTAGCATCTTAAATTTTTCAAGAAAAATGCTACAAAAAAATTTAAGGTTTTGTAAGCTCGTTTTTTTTATGCTGATTAATTTAATTAAAATCAGCAACAACAAAAAAAAACTCAGCCCAACACACCGGGCCCGAGGCGAAGCCCATCTCCTTGCCTTATTTTTATTTTTGGTCTTTTTTGTTTTTCTATTTTTTTTGTGTTTCTTTTTTTCCTATTTTCTTTTAATCTTTTTTTTTTCTTATGATCTTCTTCTTCACGTTCACCTCCTCCCCGAAGCTCCTGCAGACCTACAAATAACCCTTTACTGAACCCACACCAGATGACCACGTCAGCCGAATCAACCATCGCCCCTTCCGCCGCCGAGCTATCACCGTCCACCGGTCGTCCGTTTCGACCAGCGCCGACCATCGCCGGCCACCCATTTCGATGGCCACTAAAGCTACTTCCGAATGTGAAGAGCCACCCTCGCAGACTTGACAATATACGAGTGTTCAACGAAAAATGCATGGAGACACGATAAACACAAGCAAATCATACGTGATTTTGTGGATATAAGTGCATGAATGAGTTGGTTTCATGTCTCAACGTGAAATGCTCTACATTTATACAAACAATGTGCATGCATCACAGAATCGAGTGATTTTTACCTTGAAACAGATTCAAGCACCATCCAAGACTCCTAACAATGCACACTATAGTGCGCAGAAACATTAATGAAGGGTGGGCAGGGCCGGAGCTCACGCGAACTGGTCGGTTGCAAGCTCCGACCCAACGTTTCCCTAAAAATGGGACAATTATTGTTCGGAAGACCAACCCGGTTCAGTAAAGGGGCTGCCATGGACAACGGTTGAAGGACGGGCCTCCGCCGATGGTCGACTGCCTTCTCGAGCTCTCTTGATCTCTGGTTCTCTGCCTTTCAACTCTTGGTCTCTCTACTATTCTTCCCCCATTCTCTCTTCCGCCGGTTTTTTCTCTCTCGGATCCAAGAGCTTTGGCGAAGGTGGAGAAAACGCGTCAGCGGTTTGTTGGCCGCGTTCAAGGCACGGTGGCCGCGGGGCTTCTTTCTCACTCTCTGCCCTCACTCTCACTTGCCCTCTCTTTTTCCAACCCTCGGTCCCTTTCTATTTGCCCTCTCCCTCGGATCCCTTTCTTTCCACCCTCTTCGCATTAGAGAGAAGGGTTTGGGTGAGAGTTTGTTTATTTGTTCATGGGCTGAACAATGTTCTGGGTCTAACCAAACCCAAAAGATAGTTGTTTATTTATTTTATAATCGTGACCCGAACATTATTAAGATTCGAAATATACATCATATTTGTTTCGTGTTCGGATCGTGTTTGAATCGGGTTGAGTCAGGTTTTTGGATATCCCTAATCCCACCCATCATTAGGTGCACTTGAATTGATATGATCTCCTTGCTTCCGAGGGTGGCTGAATTCGCTAATTTCTCCCGTAATAACATCCTTGCTTTCCCTTCGATGCAGTCCCTCTGTCCGATTCTTGACCTTCGACCCTTTCCGTTTGATCATCAAGAACGACATTCTCTCCCTCTTGTTTGGAGTCGACCCTTGCCCTTTGATTATCACCAACATCATTGTCACTTTCCCTTTGTGCGACACCTTTGTTGCTTCTTCAAGTTTGGTGCTGTTGTGATGATTCCTGATTTTTCTTCAAACTCGTCGCCACTATTTGTTGTATCTTGTGAATCTTTTGCTAGCTCCATATGATCAAGGAGAGAAGAGAATTATGGTGGTTCTCTTAGGACCAATGCTCCGTCCATTTTACAGAAAATATCATGTTTCAAGAAATCATTTTCTAGAAAAATGATAATATTTTTTAATATTAGCCTGAAGCTTGAAAATAAACTAGAAAATATTCTCAACTGCTCCGTGTGGAAAATTAGATTAGATTTCTTTTTTTGCACTCCTTTTAATAATTTTTTAAATTTTTCTAAAAAATCAAAATTGTAATTTTTTTTATAAATTTTCTTTCTACTTCTTTCTTTAACTATTACTTTTTATTTTTATTTTTTTCCATTTATATTTTTCTTTTCCTCATCCTTCTTCTTCGGTTGGTCGTCGGCCACGACGATGGTTGGTGATTAGCCGAAGGCGAGCTTGAGGCTCGCCAAATTCCGATGAGCCTCAAGCTCATTGGCCTTGAATCTAGCAAGTCCCAAGGCCGACGAGCTCGCTGCTCGTCGATCAGTTGAGCCTCTAGCGCCTTTGGCTTGCTGACCTTAGGCCCCACCAGATCGGTAAGCCAAGGGAGCTCGAGGCTCACCTAATTTGGCAAGCGCAAGCTCACTGGCCTCAAGCCTTGCCAGATCTTTGGCTCATGGTCGTCGATCTAGCTAGTGACCAGCTCAAACTCACTAGGGGTTAGTGAGCTTGAGAGAAGGAAAAAAATAAAGAAAAGAAGAAAAAAGAAAAAGAAGAATGATTAAAGATTCGATTTTTTCAAAGAAAAAAATAGAAAGAAGAGGAGGTTAGCAAGGGCGTGAGATGGAAGAGAGTAAATGAGAAAAATGTTTTTTTTCTATTTGAAGGGATGGCGGGCCGGCGAACCCGCGAGCAAGGCGGGGTTGCTTGTTGCAGCCATGGCTCCTTGTAGATACGGGGAAGAAAAGGAGTTAAGACTGTAAACGACGTTGTGAGAAGAAGATGAAGGACAGTCAACGGTCGCTTAATACGTTACCATGGGGCAATTGCTCCGTTCTTTGATAGCCTTTTCGGAGGAAAGATCAGCCGCATCTCGACCTAAGGTTCAAAATCCAAAATAAATGAGAGTTAATATCACGAATAATTTTTGAACTAGTATATTTATGATAAATTTATCCAAAATTAATATTTTGACTTGTAAAAACTCCAAATTAATATACTCGTGATAAATTTATCTTCATCAATTTCTGTTAAATTTTACCGTTAAATTACCGACTTGGATGACATGTGTCTTAGTTTGAGATTTTATCATTCATTTATCATAGGTGTATTAGTTTGTGATTTTTTTGTGATATTAATTCAATTTAACAAAAATTAATAAGAATGTAAATTTGTCAGACATGTAACAGTTTGGAGTTATATAAAATTAGCCAGATATACCTGATCTAGACCTAACGTGCTCAACCCAATTCAAGTTCCAATTCTTAATGATTTTTCTTCTAAAATGGTTGCTTTTGAAGAGTGAGCAATCCCATGAACCGGCTCGCTGCTTCCGTGAGGGAGCTTGGGTTCTCGGGTCAAGTCATGAGCTAGTGACTGTTATATCTCAAATCATCTCCAAAACGAAATATTTCCACCCATCAGTGATGTCTATCCATAGAAGTGTCCACTAAACGTAAAATATCATTCTAAACATAACTAAAGAACCTTCTATAATCGGGAATACCGCACTCCGTGCTCATTCCAGCTCCAGTCAAAACCACAAGCTTCGAACTGCAATCCAATTTAGACAACACCTAAGCAACATTAATTGAGCCATGGAACATACGGCTTACTAAGAAACAAGACACTTGGGAACATAACTACGAAGTAAGAAGTCATCACGGGCAAAGGGTGAAAAGATTCTAGATCAGACCTTGATTCAAAAAACTGATACAAAGAATCAGTATCCTTAAGGCTTGGAGGATCTGAATCAGGCAACATCTTCTTGTCCCTCAAGAATTTGGGAGGTGCTTTCTCTGGATTCCCTGAAGAAACCCCAGGGACCGATATGCGGGCATTTATGCGAACCGACCTCGCGAAAATGACTCTCCCAGCTCTCACACAGAGGTTCGAAACCTTATTATAATCACACAGAGCCTCTACAAAAACCCGAAAAGCGCTCATGAGCGCAACAGCGTCAATCAAATGCCAATCTATTTTCACGACAAACGACTCAAAAACTGGTCCAAAACAAGGAAATTACTTGCCGGCAATTTTACCTCCCAGCATTCGTCTCAAGCCCGTAAAAGTCTGTACATGCAAAAATGCGAATAATCAATCAAAGGGCCGATAAAGGACGCCAAATTGCGAGTCCACAGCCAAAAAACAGAGATTTTTCAACGAATGAGAAGACAATAGACCGAAAACAGAGCACTCCAAACAAACCCAGATGATGCATTGAACAGTACAGTCTCAATTCACAGAGAGAGAGAGAGAGAGAGAGAGAGGGTTTTACGTGAAGGAAGGAGGAATGAGAAGGAGAACGGAGGAGGGTGATCGCCATTAGAGAGATTGACGGAGGTGGTCTGCGAAGAAGAAAGAGTCGGTAGTTTTTCAGAAAGAGAAACAGAGAGAGGCTTTGAGCGTATGGGCGACCGGTTCAATATAGGCCATTCACAACAGAAGGCCACGTTCCATAGCTTTCCATCCTAGAAAAATTCTGATCTAAATAAACTCAAAATTTAGCATATATATACCCACATATCCACCTTTTAATTAATCTGACAAAAGTAGATAGAAGTCGGATATTTCACAATAATAAGAGTTAGTGAATTCGAAATTTTAGTAAGTTATGCAATAAAGATTAGTTATTTGCAAAATTATAAGCGAAAATAGGTAATTTAGTAAGTTATTGATAAAGTTACATAAAAAAACAAGTTTCTGATTCTTACCATTGTTCGTGAAAAAATTTACCAACACGAAAATAATTAAATACTTTTTGACATGGACCAATAAAATTCCATTATTTGGGGAGGGCCCAATAAAATAAGAGATTGTTTGCTAACCATTATATTTTCGGAAACAATTTCTAGTTAGAAATGATTTTTTATTTATTCTGTTCCCGATAATAATTTCTAAGTATTTAAAAGTGTTTGGTATACTATTCAAAATTTTTATTTTCGGAATAGAAATGCATTTGATAGGAATCTTCAATTTTTTAAATTTTTTAACACTTTTTATTATAATTTCTTATATTTCTTTATTCCCTTTTCTCTTCTTCTTCCTCTTTTAGTGGGAGGTGGTGTTGATATTGTCTTGAATTCCACAAATTCGATCGATTGGAAATTCGAATTAAAAGTCGATCGGGAAATCTAGGAAGGCTTGAAGATTGCAGACTATTTGTTTCCTAATATATTTCATAGATTTGAACCTATCTATAAAAGGTATTCATGGGAAATAGTCCCGATTCAATGTAACTGGAATATATCATGATATCTCTAATATATAGGGGATGATTACTGAATATATTATTAGTAAGTTTCAAATTAGGTAATATCTTTAGGGTGGAATTCTTTTCCTATTTGGATTAAGAAAGTGGGGAATTAATTCTTTCCTATTTGGATTAAGAAGGTAGGGATCTGAAGATCTATATATATCAACATTGTACCTTGTACTTGAAGAGTGCGCAACTCTCAATAAGAAATCGTCTCTCTCTCTCCCGTGGACGTAGGCGGATTTTTCTGCTGAACCACATAAATCTCCGTGTTCTTGATTATTCTTGTTTCTTTTCTCATCTAGTTAGGGTGTTCTTCCACACAACAATTGGTATCAGAGCAATCCAGGTTCTCCGTTCCTGTATTGCGACTTCTAACTAGATGGCTGGAAAAGGTTCAACCGTTCGATTTGATATTGAACGATTCACCGGGAAGAATAATTTCACATTATGGCGGAGAAGGATGAAGGATATGTTGATTCAACAAGGTTTATCAAAGATTCTTCTGGGAAGATCGAACAAGCTAAACACCATCACTGATGATGATTGGGCCGACATGGAGGAGAGGGCGTGCAGCGCAATCCGATTGAACCTATCGAATGAGGCCCTTCAATATGTAGCAGAAATTGAATCTGCTCCGGAGGTATGGCTCAAACTCGAAAGCATCTACATGACGAAATCTCTTACGAACAAGTTGTTCTTGAAGAAGAGATTGTATTCACTTCAGATGAGTGAAGGGGGAGATCTGTTGGAACATCTCAATGTGTTCAATAAGATGATTAGTGAATTTACAAGCTTGGAGGTAAGATTTGAGGATGAAGACATAGCGCTTCTACTACTGGCATCGTTGCCCGATTCGTTTGACCACTTGGTGACTACGCTCCTTTATGGCAAGGAAACCCTGGAGATCGGAGAGGTGACTGCTGCCCTAATTTCAAACGACACTCGAAAAAGGGCAAGTAGTTCAAAATCTTCGAGAGTGGGACTCTTTGCAAAGGAGAAAAACAATCAAGGAAGAGGAAGATCAATGGATCGAGGATCGAGCAGTAGGGGTCGATCAAAATCCAAGGGAAAGTTCAAAGGAAGATGCTATAGGTGCAATCAGGAAGGGCATACCAAGAGATTCTGTCCAAATAAGAACGAGAAAAAGAAAAAGAGCTCGGATGAGGCAAGTGTAGCCGACAGCATTGAGACCAATGATGGGGACGTCTTGTCCATATCATCGGGGAAGGACACCTTTGAAGATTCGTGGATCCTGGACTCCGGATGCACTTATCATATGTGTCCTCATCGAGAGGCCTTCAATGAGTACAAGGCATATGATGGTGGTTCAGTTCTCATGGGGAATGATACTTCATGCAAGACTGTGGGAGTCAGAACCGTGAAAATCAAGATGTTTGATGGCATAATTAGAACCGTGGCAGACGTGCGTCATGTTCCAGGTCTAAGGAAGAATTTGATCTCATTGGGAGCACTTGAATCCAATGGATGCAAGTACACGACTCAAGGTGGAGTCTTGAAGGTGACTAAGGGAGCTCTGGTTGTTCTTAAGGGACAAAGGCATGGGAACCTATATCGACTTATAGGAACCACAGTGCAAGGTGGAGCATCTCTGTCCACGGATGCTAGCATAGAGAAGTTCAAGTACTGCAGGGACTTGATTTCTCTCACTCATCATTGAAGTTGATGGAGGCCGCACCGATCCAAGTGCGGGCGTACCTTTGCGAATGTACGGTGGAGGGAGAGATATATCCGTCTTCTTGGTTCAAGTGGAGGCTTGTGGTTTATTCAAGCCAAAGGTGGAGATTTCTCACTCATCATTGAAGTTGATGGAGGCCGCACCGATCCAGGTGCGGGCGTACCTTTGCGAAGGTACGGTGGAGGGAGAGATATATCCGTTTTCTTGGTTCAAGTGGAGGCTTGTGGTTTATTCAAGCCAAAGGTGGAAATTTCTCTCACTCATCATTGAAGTTGATGGAGGCCGCACCGATCCAGGTGCGGGTGTACCTTTGCGAAGGTACGGTGGAGGGAGAGATATATCCGTTTTCTTGGTTCAAGTGGAGGCTTGTGGTTTATTCAAGCCAAAGGTGGAGATTTCTCTCACTCATCATTGAAGTTGATGGAGGCCGCACCGATCTAGGTGCGGGCGTACCTTTGCGAAGGTACGGTGGAGGGAGAGGTATATTCGTTTTCTTGGTTCAAGTGGAGGCTTGTGGTTTATTCAAGCCAAATGTGGAGATTTGTTGATATTGTCTTGAATTCCACAAATTCGATCGATTGGAAATTCGAATTAAAAGTCGATCGGGAAATCTAGGAAGGTTTGAAGATTGCGAGACTATTTGTTTCCTAATATATTTCCTAGATTTGAACCTATCTATAAGAGGTATTCATGGGAAATAGTCCCGATTCAATGTAACCGGGATATATCATGATATCTCTAATATATAGGGGATGATTACTGAAGATATTATTAGTAAGTTTCAAATTAGGTAATATCTTTAGGGTGGAATTCCTTTCCTATTTGGATTAGGAAAGTGGGGAATTAATTCTTTCCTATTTGGATTAGGAAGGTAGGGATCGAAGATCTATATATATCAACATTGTACCTTGTACTTGAAGAGTGCGCAACTCTCAATAAGAAATCGTCTCTCTCTCCCCGTGGACGTAGGCGGATTTTTCTGCCGAACCACGTAAATCTCCGTGTTCTTGATTATTCTTGTTTCTTTTCTCATCTAGTTAGGGTGTTCTTCCACACAACAGGTGGCCAGCGTGTGGCCAGGCAAGGCCGACAAGCTCACCAAACGTTGCCCGGTGGCAACGGTGGCCAAAGGGTGGCTATGGGGCAGTGATGTGGTGGCAATAGGTTGGGAGGAGGAAGAAGAAAAAGAAAGAGAAGGGAAAAAAGATGAGAGGAAAATTGATTTTCAAAACTGTTCCTGAGAATGAAAAGCAACTTTTATTTTTATTTTTATTCTATTCCAAATCTATTTTCGGGAATAAATTTGTTCTTGAGTTTGTTCCCGATAACAAAAGAATAGAATCGATTGTTTCCGTGAGGGTTACTAAACAGATCTTAAAATTCAATTGCTACAATAAATGAAACTTTCTCAATTTGTTATTTTTTTATTTCAGCACATTATTGCATTTCACCACAAAACAGAACTAAAAAGAAGGAAAAGGAGATTGAGTGAACATGGAGCAGGGAACCGAAAAAAAAAAAAAAAGACATGGGGCAGGGAAGTGAAGTTACAGAAATGGAAAAAAGTTTATGGACTATTTGTGTTGTTATCCCTTAATTTTTCTTTAACAACAGTCCATTCCATTTTGAGAAGGGAGCTTCGACTTGAAAGCTCTCCATTCCTTAGCCCATAATATGTAACTTGAGTTCTTAGCCAGAACATCTATAGACACATCCTTCCTCTCAATTAGCTCCTCTGCATACTTCTCAAAACCGTTCATTTTCGCCAAAAACAGTTCAAACTTATTCGGGTCCTCTTCCTTTTCTGCGATCTCGAGCCACTCCTTCGCTTCCTCCACCTTCGCCCAAAACAAAGAGTCTTGAGTCAAGCTCGCATTCCTGCTCCTTCCCCTCCTGTTGTTATTGGGGTCTTGTGCCGCAACAGCAACCTTTCGATTCCACCATCTTTCCAAAATCTGGAATCTCCTACTCCTTCCATGCTCGATGTAATGTCCCTTCTCCTTGTGCATACCACGACGGTAATAGCGTGCGATTTCCAATGGCTCGGCAAGGAGCCTATAGAAATGGGACGCATTGTTCCACTTGGACCTGCGGTGGAAATCATGCGAGAGTTCATTCCTTTCTGCCATGTGTATGACTTCATCCCAGATTGCACCGAGTTTGAACAGGTTCAAGTCGACCATGGACTCCCTCCTAGATAATCCAGCATTCTTGAATGTGTCGTAATACCCACGTTGATCATTGGACTCGTCGCATCGTACCTTGTACCACTCAAGTTGTGCCCTGCAGGGTGTTATCTTAGATAGTTTGACAGCTAGATAAGCATTGTTCAGGTTCGGTGCACGTCCCATGTGCCGAGCCACCTGCAGGCAATCTTTTGCTGGTTTTGAAATATTGCTATCCTGCAGTGATAAGAACACAACCCACAAAGTGAAGACTAAGAACTTATCATTCAGCAATTACCAAAAAGATGTCTTAGTATAAGTTTACATCATTCTGCATGCTTTTGTATTAAAGAGTGAGAGAGTTCTGTCCCACATATTAGAGAGTGATTGTTCCAAGAAAATCCTTCCACATGATAAGGGCAGTGATAGACTATACTTTTGAATCGGATTAGGAAGTGAAGAAGATAGTGTCTCGCGCGGATTTGGGATGCATTTAATTACCTTTGGATCTATTCCTGAGGATCGTAATGCCAAGAAGACACCAGCTTCATAGCTTGACTCGGAAAGGTCATTGATGTTTATCCTTTTCAGGAGTTGCAGAGAAAGTTGTCCTGTATAATAACCATACTTCAGATGATCCTCAAAACACTTTAGATGATCCTCAAAATTATAAGCTGGAGAGACTGTCTCGAGCATCAAATGCATCATCTTAATGACAGACGCTGCATTATCCAGGCAGATCGCTCCCTCTTCTGAACAGAATAGGTAGCTTCCCAATGGCCAAAACAAATTGTTCCTCGCCTCTTCTTCTGATTGTGCAGCGTCTTTAACACAGCCCTTGATGTTGCTAAAGAATTCATCGAAATTTTGTTTTCGCAGCTCTCGAACAAGCTGTTCTGGACTGGGTGAAGCCATAGCGACTTGCCAAAACTGAAGCAGCAAGTACACCTGAGGAGTCAAGGAGGTTATTGGAGCGAAGAACAGTTTCGGCAGTACATCGAGCTTCGAGACAACATTACAGAAGCTCCCACCCCATCTTTCTCGGAGAATGGCTCGGCAAAGGAACCTGTTGCCAAGCAAAGGAGTGCCAAAGGTGAGGCAGAGGACTGAGATGGGAGAAGCGATGGGCTGGAGTTGGGAGAGGAGCCAAAGAGTAGTGAGAGAAGCGGTTGTTGCTCCAAAAGAATGGCCTGTGAGGATAATCAACTTAACTTTTCCTAGAAATTCCTGAATCTGCACGTAAAAAGCAGCTCATTGCTTGAAGGATTTCACGTTTCTCACTCTCAGACCGAAATCAAGAATTGAGGAAAACTTAATACATGCATGACCCGAGGGCAATTTTGGCTTAGTTTAAATGTGCTGGTATGACTAATGTCAATGACTTCCCGAAAAAAGAATGGACTGTGGAGACCGCATCAACAGTTTACCGCAGCAAACTATGGTAAAATAATGGCTCTATAGAAAGACTACATCTAGATTTCCAACACATGGCCAGGGAATATGATATATGAAGAACATAAGTAACCTAGATTAATAACTTAATACAGTCCAAGAACTGTCTGATTTATATATGTACTGTACCAGCTTGATCTCTCAAAACAGTCTCCAGCAATCATGCACAATTCAATAAGACTGTCCTGCAATTTGCGACTGGTAAGTTTAACAAAACAATATGGTTCTTCAGAAGCAACCTTGACAGTTGATGCATCTCTGTTGCTCTCAGAAGAATTTTCTTTTTTTCTTTCTAGTGGACGAGAAATTAGTAGCGGGATTATCAGAATGAGGGATGTTGAATAGATTTTCAGGAGTTCTAATTAGTTACAGCCTCACATCACCTCCACACATAAGGATTAAGAACTAGAATCTTAATTTGCTTCTTATGTAAATTTTTAAATTCTACCAAATCCATTCAAATTAGTAGGAGGATTTGTGGAATTCGTGCATTAGCAAACAAACATTTATTTCTCATTTACACCCTCATGTTATGTCTATTGCGGATATATAAGAGGATATTTATCTCAACATGCATTCTTTTTCTTTTTGTCCCCGGTCAACAAATTTAAGTTTTTTTTTTTTTTTTCACATTAGATTATATTAAATATATATTAACTTTAGTAAAAAGGAATAATGCAATCCCATGCTATCAACTCAATGCTCTTTTCTTGTCGTTATCAAGTGCACAGAATGAACTCGCTGTCAAAAGAAAAGAAGAAGAATCTGCAATCAACGCGAGTCCAGAAAATGCTATGAAGTACTCAGCACAAGATGGGTAAAGTTCAAAGGCCGATTAATTATCAGGAGGGCGACTGAAAGCTAAACCGAAATTTCGTGGAAGTTGCCGATGTTGGACTTATGAAGATGCAACGTAATTACCCAGAACTTTACCAAAAAAAAAACGTAATTACCCAGAAAAGAATCGTGTCATGTATAGTCAAGACTTCTAAGCCAAAGTCAAAATCAGGCCAAACAAAGAGGTCGAAGTCAAACAAGGCAAATTGCGTACCTGCTTTTGGAAATCCTGTCGCCGGTAAAATTCCGAGAAGAGACGGAGGAATCCAGCGTCCACCTTGACCGTCCCCTCGTCGTCGCCGCCGCACCTCAACGGCCAGAACAGTTGCTCGCAGCATTCAAACTCGCCCAGCGCCACCAGGGTCCCGCAGCTCGGCTCGGACCCGTCGATCACCTGGACGCCCGAGAACGCCAGGTACCCGACCTCGCCTTGTTGGTCCGCCACGAAGCTCCTCGGGGCGGCGGAGTTCGCTAAGCTGCACAGCCTCCACGATTCCTCCAAGAAGGGCGTCGACGCCAGGAAAGTCGCCAGCATATCGCTGCTCTCGAACCTGCATCATCAGTGAACGCGAGTGGGTGAGAAAGGAGACGACGCTTCGGCATCCGGCGACGAAAGGGCAATAGAGAGAGAGAGAGAGAGTTGGGTTTGTCACGCACGGAGACGACTCGACCTCCATGGAGATTGCTCAAGTCTTTCGGTCCCCGTTTGGAGCGAGGAGGTGGGCCTTGGGCTTGTTTGTGAGAATGTGTAAATGGGAGTGGATTGCTCCGAGAGTCGAGAACGGCTATATGAAGGGATGACGGTCAACGGTCACTTTTAAAATCATGCAGCAATTGCTATTTCATTTCATAGAAAAGCAATGGAAAGTCCCTGTTTATGAAGATGCCTGAATGGAAGTGTTTATGGCTCCAAGAGTCGAAGGGGCTATTTGAAGAGGGATGACAGTCGACGATCGCGTTAAATCATGGGGCAATTGCTCCTGCTCCTACTCTTTAATTGAAAAATCATCAAAAAAAGTCATGTCAATTTAATTCTAAAACTTTTTATTTGCATTTGTACTAATTCAGTTCATCCAGTCAATTTTGATTGGTTGGTACTGATGTGAATAATTTTTAATAATATTTTTTTTGAATTTTTTTTCCTTCCCTTTGCATGGTAAAAAATGACTTGATTTTGACCATGCAATACCATGAGTTGTTAGATTAATTACAGATTCTTTATGTATGGTAGTAGACAAAGTACACCTCCCTACTTGCATAACCCCGAGCCCTAAGCCATCGATAATTTCGGCCAACATATTTTTGGATAGAAAATAAAATTCTATAAGAATTAGATTTTTGGATTTTCAATATAGAGCTATTGATAAACGACGGTCTGTGGAATACTATAGCATTAAAATTTTATATTCCCTAGCCAACAGTTTCTACGAAATTACCTGTGCCCTAGAATATATTCCAATATTCTCAGCCTGACATCTCACAAATTTTATTATAGGATAAACAACCTTAGCATTATAATACTTTCATCGAATATCTTAAAAGCATGACCATAAAGCATAAAACGCGGTACGCGTGCTTTCCTCCTTGGTCACTCGCTTGTCATCTTTAGGGCGAATGGGGGGCCACAGCCCGCGTCGAAATTATAATTATTTTTTTATATTTCCTTTTCCTTTTCTTTTTCTTTTTTCCCTTTTTTTTTAATTTTTTTTTTCTTCCTCCTTCCTTAGTCGGTGGGCAGCATGGAGATGGCCAATGCCTGGCCAAGCAAGCTCAAAGTAGCTGATGACTAGCAATACTCGAGCTCACCGACATTAAGCAAACTCGAACTCATTAGATCTGACGAGGCATAGGTGAGACTCGAGCTCATCGACGTCGAATGAGCTCGAACTCATCAGACCTACAAGGCTTGAGCTCGTTGGCATTGGTTGAGCTTGATCTCATTGATGTCTAGCGAGGCTCGAGTCTCATCGATTTAGCGAGACTCAAGCTCGCTAGCGCTAGCCAAGCTCAAGCTCATTGGAATCGGGTGAGCTCAAGCTTGCTTGTGGCTGGTCGGCGGCTATCAACATGGTCAATGCCCAACCGGAGAAGAAGAAAAAGAAAAAGAAGGATTTAAAATAATTTAAAAAAATTTCAATTTTACAAAATAAAAAAATAATTATAAATTCGGATTTTTAAAATTTATTTTCCAAAAGTATTTCAACTTAAACCTATTCACATTTTTTTATTGTTTAATTTACTTTTTAAATTTGATGTGAATTTTTTTATTCAAATAACTTATAAGTGAAAAGTTTAAAGTGGATTAAATAGATGTCAATTGATTTCCTAAATTAAGTTAAATATTAATGTGTTTCTATAATATAGATTGGGTCGGGTATGGGTTATCAAATTTATATTATATGAAAGTAGATTAAAACGGATTAAATTGATCAATATAAGTTTGATCATTTTCAACTCAATCCATCCATTTGCCACCCCTACTTCCAACCCACCGTTGAAATCACTAATTTCTCCTACAATAACATCCTTCGATGCAATCCATATGTCCGATTCTTGACCTTCGACACTTTCCATTTGACCATCAAGAACGACATTCTCTCCCTCTTGTTTGGAGTCGACGCTTGCCCTTCGATCATCACCAACATCATCGTCACTTTCCCTTCAATGCGACCCCTCCGTAGCTTCTTCAAGTCTTCAATGCTGTTATGACAATTCCTAATTTTTCTCCAAACTCGTCGCTGCTACTGATTATATCTTGTGAATATTCTGTTGGCTCTATCTGATCAAGGAGAGGAGAATTGTGGCGGTTCTCTTAGGACTAATGCTTTGTTCATTCCGCAAAAATTAATGTGTTTTGGGAATTTATTTTCTAGGAAAATAATAATATTTTCTAATATTCGCCTGAAACTTGAAAATGAATTAGAAAGTACATTCAACTATTTGATGTGGAAATTTTGATTTGATTTTTTTTTCACCCATTTTAATAATTTTTTTAAAATCAAAATCGTAATTATTTTTGTTTTTTTTTTTAATTTTCTTCCCTTTTACTTTTTGATTTTTTTTCCTTTTTGTTTTCTTTTCATCCTCCTCCTTTGGTTGATCACTGATCATAACAACAATTGGCAACCGGCCAAAAGCGAGCTCACTGGCCTCAAATAAGCTTGTTAATCCGATGAGGCTTGAGGTCGGCGAGCTTGCCAATTGGGTGAGCCTTTGGCATCCTTGGCTTGTCAGCCTCATGCCTCGCCAAATTAGTGAGCCAAAGGCACTTGGGGCTCGCCCGAGCGCTTGCTAACCTCAGGCCTTGCCAGATCTCTAGCTTGCACTCGTTGATCTGGCTAGTGGCTAGCTCAAGCTTGCTAGCAGTCGGCGAGCTCGAGAGAGGGAAAAAAAATAAAGAAAAAAAGGGAAAAGGAGAAAAAAGGAAAAGAAGAATCATTGAAATGCTGATTTTTTTTTTTTGAAAAAAAATAAAGAAGAGGAGGCTAGTAAGGGTGTCTGATAAGATAGAGTAAATAAAGAAAATATTTTCCTTTACTAGAAGGGACGACGGGCCTGCCAACCGACGCGCAAGGCGGGTTTTGCTTATGGCAGCCATGGTTCTTTGTAGATACGGCGAAGAAAATGAGTTGACCGTAAACGACTTTCTGAGAAGAAAATGAAGGACAGTCAACGGTCAATTAATATTTTATCATGAGGCAATTGCTCTGTTCTGTGATGGTCTTTTCGTAGGAAAGATACACAGCCGCGTATCAGAGAACATTCGCGAAACTTCCTAGGGCTCAAAATCAAAATGAACAGGAGTTAATATAATGAAATTTTTTTTTAATTAGTATACTTATAATAAATTATCAAAAACTTTAAACCTGGTACATTCGTGACAAATTTACTTTTGATTAGTTTTTGTTAAATTGCTAAATTAAATGATATGTGTCATTGTTTAGGATTTTACCCCTTCGTTTGTTGGAGTTGTACTAATCTGTGATTTTTTGTGATATCAATTCAATTTAATGGAAACTAATGGAAGGTAAATTTGTCAGAAACGTAATAGTTTAGGGTTTTTCATTATATTAACTATATATATTAGAACAATCCTCAAAAATTTCAAACTGAGTTATCTGTAAATGATCTTGTATCATTTAAGAGATAGTGAAGCAAGCGACACCGTGAGATGGAACGCATTTTGCCACCTCTACAACAGACCAATTTATAATATGTGAGGATTGAAAAACAGTTAATTTTTTTTTTTTTTTTTATGCTTGGAGACCGTCGTACAGCTAGTAGCTGGCAATGTAAACCCGGGGGGTACTAGCTCGGGGGCCCATCTCCTGGGCACCCCACTTAAGTCGCACAATGGGGGTGAGAAGTTTCAAACTCCTACCCTCCAGCAGAGGGGTCAGAGTGCGAACCAACTCGTCTACCACGAGGTGGGTAAAAAAAAAACAGTTAATTGTTTGTTTCTTTTAAATCAACAAAATAGAAATAATTTAATAGTCTACATATAATTCATGGGGCCAATATCACCAAATATACAAGAAGAAAATACTCATGTCACATTTATTCCAAACTAATTTTTGTATCACAAAAAAAAAATCTCAAACCCAGTAAATGTTGCATAGGTATACTAATTTGAAGTTTTTTTTTTTTATTATTTGGACTTTAGTTTTAGGAAAATGTGGTACATATTAAACGATTTGAGACTTTTTATGATACAATAATTAGTTTGGGTTAAACATGGCATGGGTATACTAGTTTCGAATATCAAAATCCACAGCTTATTTCATTAGATTAATACAAGAGTAGAAGATTTTCCACCAAAACTACACCTTTTGTTCCCAAGATCTAATGAAATGAGCAGTAGATTCACAGGATATGATTAGTAATGGCAATTGAAGCTCTACACTATGTAGGGATTTCTCTCTTAGACACCTAGATATAAGATTTTGATTGGCTTGTGGAGGTTTCATTTGCAAGTGCTGATTGGCTTTATGAAAAGTTAATTATCGAGGAAAGTTTTTTGGAAAGCAATTGTTACTTTGTTACTTTTAAGTCAATACAACCGAAAGTTTTCATATTCCACATGTAATTAAAACAACAATTCTTTACTTATTGCCATTATATCGAGAAAACTGAAAACATTTTAGAATTGTACATAAACAAAAATTTCTTTGCATTTATGAAAACAAAGAGGAATATCTGTTGAAGAAAGAAAGCATAATCTAATATTTTCCTTTTTCGTATCCCATCGTGTTGAAGTATGCAAATTTATATGGTTGTTCGTATATACATAGCAAATCTAATTCTCTTATAGGCTATAGTATTTATTATACTATGTTGTGTACCAGTTGAATGTATCACAAAATAAATGATTTTTTTTTATGTAAAAAGTTTATCTCTATGTCAATGATTTCCTTTAGTTGATTTGTTCAAGATGGATTAATGATTTGATATTATTTCTCAAATCTATGACATCCTATTATGAAAAGCCAATGCAGTGATTTACATTTCATGACTTTTTGTTCATTCATTATATTTAGATTTTTATCACGTTCACCATTGCATCTTCTTTCTTCATCTCTATAAGTGATGTAAGTATCTGCGTCTTGATGATTGCATACATATAGCACTTCGATAAATTCATCTTTGCTTCAAGCATTGATAGAAATGTCCTTCAAGTTGGTTTTGATCTATAATTTGTGAAGGTGAATTCGATATTTTCAATGTTGCTCTTCGACAGGTTTTCTTTAATGGTAAAAAAGGATGACCATATGTCATTGAATTTTCTTTGCTCCTTTTTTATTAAATTTTTTCTACCTTATCTTTTTTTTATTTATCCCTTTTTCCAGTTTCCAAAACCGCTCTCCTCCTTGCACCACCAAAACAGTCTGTCCGTCGTCCCAGCCCTGTTGTCATCACCCAACCCGCGCACGAGCCATCACACAATGCAAAGCCGTAGAACTATATATCTTTATGCCCTCATAGCAGTAACATCGGCAGATGAATAAGTTAAATTCACGATCCAGATTATGGATCATAAGATATGCAAAGTCCATAGGCCGATCGACTTATCAGGAAGGTGAATGGAAGCTAAAACCGTAATTTCGTGGAAGTTGACGATGTTCGACTGATGAAGATGCCACGCAATTACCCGGAAAAGAACAAAAGTCATGTAAAGACAGTCTTCAGAGTCAAAGTCAAAAAAGGCCAAAGGTCTGCGTACCTGGTCGTGGAAATTCTGCCGCTGGTAAACTTCCAAGAAGAGACGGAGCTGCCGCTGGTAAACTTCCAAGAAGAGACGTAGGAATCCCGCGTCCACCTTGACCGTCCCCTAGCCGTCGCCGTCGCCGTCACACCTCTACGGTGAGTGCAGATGCTCACATCCACACTCGCCCAGTGCCATTGAGGTCCCGCAGCTCAGCTCGGACCCATCGATCACCCGGACGCCCGAGAACGCCAGGTAGCCGACCTCACCGCGTCGGTCCGCCAAGAAGCTCCTCCGGGGCGCCGGATTACGCAAAGCTGCACAGCCTCTGCGACTCCTCCAAGAAGGGCGGCGGCCCCAAGAAAGTCGCCAAGCATCTCCCTGCTCTCGAGCCTGCATCCGTAAACACAATGGGGTGAGAAAGGAGACGACACATCGACATCCGGCGATGAAAGGGCAATAGAGTGGGGGTGCATCACACACGGTGACGATTAGGCTGCCATGGAGAGCGCTCGGGTCTTTCAGTCTCTGTTTCGAGTGAGCAGGTCCAGCCTTGGGCGTGTTTGCGAAAAATTTCTGATCGGAAGTGGATTGTTCTGAGATCGAGAGTGGCCACAAGAAGGATATGGTGGGATGGCGAACCAACGCAAAAAAAAAGAGAGAAAATATTGATTAAGTGGAATACTCCATGTAGCTCACCATTCAGCGATGGACACGTGTCCATCCTGCCCACAATCCAAATTTACTGCCTCTCTCTCCTCTTTCTCTCTGTTGGTCCAGGCCCACGGCAGCAGACACTCTCTCTCCTCTCTCCTCTCTCCTCTCTCTCCCCACCTTTGTTTCTCTTCCGTTCGGTTGCAGAGGAAAAAAAAAATCGCTCTATTCCACCGCGGTGTGGTCATGATTCACGAGCAGAGGGGGCACTTTGCAGAGGAAATAGAGAGAGCAGAGCAGAGGTTGCGATGAGTGAGGGAAAGACGTGACGACGGAGCTTGGGGAGGCAACGGTGGAGGCAGTGTCGGCATTGGCGTTCACGAGCAGGGTGTGCTTCATGGAAGAGAGAGAGAGAGAGAGAGAGAGGAGTAGAGGTTGGGAAGAGTGAGGGAAAAACACGACGGTGGGGCTCAGCTCAGCCGCTCAGGGAAGCGATGGCGGAGGCAACTGGTGGAGGTGTGTCGGCCAGCGTCATGGTTTGCTAGCACAAAGGGCTTCACAGTGGATAGAGAGAAAGAGAGCATAATGAAGTGATTTTTTTTTTTCAACGGGGAAAAGAGAAAGAAGAAAGAAGAGGAGAGAGAGGGTTTGCAGTGCAGTAAATTTGGATTGTAGGCCCGGATGGACACGTGTCCATCGTTGAATGGTGAGCTGCATGATCCTACGTGGAGTATTCCACCAGCCAATATTTTCTCATGAGGTATAATTGGCAATTTCCATCACCAAAA
The DNA here is from genome assembly GCA_014182735.1 of Corymbia maculata. Lineage (NCBI taxonomy): Eukaryota > Viridiplantae > Streptophyta > Magnoliopsida > Myrtales > Myrtaceae > Corymbia > Corymbia maculata. Next base: position 672,014 of record CM024690.1, on the reverse strand, counting down.
CTTAGCACCAAGCAATTGGGCCATGCCAGGCCGAGCCCAAAAGAAACGATCGGCAATGCTGTGTATGGTCCCTTGTCTCCCCTGCCCATGACTGGATGGAGGCCTACCCGAGCTCGGGCCGAGCCTAACTCTCTCTCTCTTGCTAGATTTGACTAGTACCTTCTTGACGTGTAACATCCACAACTAGTTGAGGCGACTGGTATTTTTCATCTGGACTCATTGTCATTGACAGTCATATATTTTGATCAACAGTTCAGCTTCTTAAATTATGAGAGAGTACAAAATATTTAGTCGAAGCTGCACAATTTGTTCCCAAAATATAATGGACCGAGCCCAAGCCCTCAATCTGTGTGGAGATTTCTCTCTGAAATACATGGATATAAGATTTAAATTGGTTTGTGGAGGTCTAGTTTGCAATAGACTAGATCAGTCAAATGGATGAATTGAATCGGATTGAAAATGATCTAGTTCAAATTGATCCAATTACACAATACATAAATTGACGAGATATACTCGATTTGGACCTAAAATATACTCAGCCCAGTCCAGGCTTTAATTTATGACAATTTTTCTCCTTAAATTGTTTTGTCTTAAGAGTGAGCAACTCTTGTTTTGTCTTAAGAGTGAGCAACTCTATGGACCGGCTCACTTAATTATCCAAATTTAAGATACATAATAGCCATGAAAGAATACTCAAGCCGTCTTTGATTTAATTACTTTAGAACAAATTAATGAGAACGGTGGCTATTATATATTAAATCATCTCCAAAATGATATATTTCCACCCATCAGTGATGTCTAGCCACTGAAATGTCTGCTAAATGTTAAGTATCATTCTAAACATAACTAAAGAACCTTATACAATCGGGAATGCCGCACTTCCTGCTCATTCCAGCCCCAGTCAAAACCACAAGCTTCGTACTGCAAGCCAATTTAGACATATTACGTAACATGAATTTAGTCAGGGAACATAGGTCTCACTAAAAAACAAGACACTTGGGAACATAAGTACAAAGTAAGAAGTCATTGCAGGTAAAGGGTAAAATAGTTTAAGATTGGACCTTGATTCAAAAAACCGATGCAAACGATCAGTGTCCTTGAGGCTTGGAGGATCTGAATCAGGCACCAACTTCTTATCCCTCAAGAATTTGGGAGGTGCTTTCTCCAGATTCCCCGAAGAAACCCCCGGAACCGATATGCGGGCATTTATACGAACAGACCTTGTGAAAACGACTCTCCCAGCTTTCGTACAAAGGTTCGAAACCTTATTAAAATCACACAGAGCTATACAAAACCTGGAGAGAGAGAGAGTTGCTGGACATGCCGTACAATTGTAGGATCGAGCATTCTTTGAACTACATACATGAAATACTTTGTGGCACAGACCAATAATCAAATTCAAATGTAGCGTTGCTGCAATAATACATGGAGCTTCCCCATTTTCTTGCTCGACGGTTAATCAATAGGGCATACTTCGTCTGGAGTGAAGCTTGTCATTGCTGTCTTCATTTCTATTGATTAACCTTTGAGCAAGAAATTGTAAATATCCTTTCTGCCTAGTATCCTAGTTATACAAGGAAGAAGGGGTTCGACTCAAAGCTTCCTCTTGCCCGATACAGCTGCCGCAATTACGATAGCTAGCGTCAACACAAGTGTTGCACAAGTAAAATGGTTTCCCCACCTCATCATCCTCTCACGTTGGTAGAATTTCCCTAACATCACCAGGAATACAGCCAAAGCCAAGGAGATTATATACATCATACTGAGCCGGTCTAAGGAATTACTTCGATTCACCCCGAAAAAGGCCGTAGTAGCGCATCCCAACGACGTGGCATTCAATGCCAAGAGCGTGGATTCTGAATTTGATTCTCTGCTAGATTCCTACAACAAAAAAATTGTTACTGGATATTATTATATGCATTCATGTAAAGATATTATATGCAAAATGTAATCTAAAACATATTTTGAAGAAGGGGAACATGATTTGTTCTATACCTCAGTTTCAGTTGAAATGCCGCCTGCTTCATCATCTACCCTTATAATCTCCGATGTCGGTTCCACAGGTTCAATTGCAGAGGACAATACTTCATGACTTTCCCTGGAGTCTCTGTTGGTTCCTCAGTTCTAGTGGTCTGATTCTGCACCCCACCGTCAAGAGCCAAATAAAACTTAAGAAAAATGGGAAAAAAAAGAGAAAAACAATACTAAAAAAAAATTGATATATCACATCATACTTTATATTTAAGAAATCATCCTCAAACTAAAGCACCAACGCTATAGCCGGTTGGCGAGGATGAAGTACATATAAAGTATATACATCTATATATGAAAACTATTGTTAACTCAACTTCGGACACACTGCAAACAATATTGCAATCCCATGCTGTCAAACTCAACACTCTTTTCTTGTTGTTAAAAGAGAGCCCCCCTCTTTCTCGGCCCTCTCAATCTCCGTCCCAGCTCCCTCTCTCTCGGCCTTCCTCAAAACCAAACCGTGCTCTCTCCCCCTCTTTCACGATTTCTCTCTCTTTTCCTCTCCCTCATCCGCCATTTTTCGCCCCCTTTTCAACCGAGCTCGTGGCCCTGGTATTTATAGGCGAGGAGCTCAGTCGACAGAGGCGGTTCGGCTGCTAGATCTGGGCACGCCGACCGGCCCTGCTTCGGCCGAACAGGGGTCAAGTTCCTGTCCAATCCGCGCAGCAGGCCTGCTCAGCCGTCTCCTCCGTCGTCGCCCAGCTGCTCCGCTCCTGCTCTGCATAGTGCATACGGTGTCCGCGCGCGTGAGATGCAGAGGAAGGGGAGGGAGCAAGACGGGGGAAAGAGGCCGGCGGCCGGGCCAGAGAAAGAGGGGAAATGGGCCTGGCCCAGGCGAATGGGAAAGAAAGAAAGAAAGAAGAAAAGGGTCTATCCAGCTCCTTTCGGTTTTTTTTTTTTTTTTTAATTTCTTCGAAATGCAATAAAATAGGGGAAAACAAAATAAAAACAAAACTTAGTTGATGCAAATAATATTAATGCATGTAAAAATCCTTTTTTTTTCAGGGCCAAATTGGTCTTTAATTTGCTATACAATTTAATCATAAATGTTTAGCCAAAATTTAAGTGTCAATTATCTAAAATATCAAGCGAATGAGCCAAATATCGAGGTAATGATTGAGCTTAGGTGACTCGGGAAAGAGTCAAATAAATACTTACCATGCCATTGTGGAGGAGTCGGATTTCGCTGGAGAAGTCTCTAGAATGCGCAATATTCTGAAACTATATACTTTTGAGTCAGATTAGGAAGCCAAGAAGACGGTATCTTATGTGGATTTGAGAAGCATTTAATTACCTGTGGATCTATTCCTGAGGATTGTAATGCCAAGAAGACATTAGCCTCATAGCTTGACTCGGAGAAGCCATTGATGTTTACATGAACCTCTAAATTGCGGTGGAAATTGTGATCCATGTGCATGCCATGACGATGATCGCGTGCGCTTTCCGATGACTCGGCGAGGAAGTCATGGGAATGGGACGCATCGTTCGACTTGGACCTGCGGTGGGGGTTCGCTAGGTCCTCTTCTTTTACCATTAGGTAAAAGTCCAGGAGTCCTTAAGAGAATTCCAGGAAATAAAGGATGCCATAGCCAAAGATGAAGCAATTCCTCCTATGGCTACCGACTTCCACTTCTTGGCTCTTCTTTCTGCGGAGATTTTTCGATCTTCTCTCTGCTTTTTCTTCAATGTCTTTTCGATGGGATAGGTATGTTTCTAAGCCTGGGCAGCTTTTCCTCAAATCCTTTTACTTCCGGTTCTTTGTATACTATGAACCTTCCATTAGTCGGATTTTTGAAAAACTTCCGGTTTATACCATCCATCTTGGATTTCATCCCGTATTTTTCAAGAAGTCCTTTTAAGGCGGTTCCTTCAGGTAACTTCTTGCCTCGGTGGATTTTTGGAGAGAGCAGTGGAGATCTTTTAGATTGTCTGACCTCTATCTCACCTTCTTCCATTGACAAAGTCTTTGAAGAAGAGGGGATCTCTTTAGGTACATGACCCTTGATAGTACCACAGGCTAGGCATTCCAGAAGCTCTGGGCTGTTTAGGAGGTTGCAGTATTCGCAATTCCATGCTCCTTTTGCCAACCCTTGGAGAGTTGTGTTCTTTGTTTACTCACCATTTGATTTGTCTTTTTCTGTGCTGAAGATCTGCCTTGATGGGCTAAGCGTTTTGGACTGATGTCACTGGTTCGGATTCACCCGATCTTTCTCACAGTTGATTTCTTGAAGGTCAAGAAGATCTTGATAGTTGCTCATTGAGCTGATGTAACTTCCTTCTTGAGGTGTCTGCTGAGTTGACCTTGTAGGTCGAGATTTTGTGCTTGCAAAATTGCACACTGATGTTGGAGTTGGATATGATCACTTTTGAGAGTGTCATATTTTCTTGCAATATCGGTTATCCACGTTTTGAGGATATATATCTTTTCTTTTAATGTCTTGATGACATTAAGATATTCCTGTAATGAATCAAGTGATCTTCGATATGAGCTTTTGATTGTGAGATTGTAAATCTCGGATGTAGTTGTATAAATATGTAAGATAATCTTCTTGGATTACAATGTGATTACTCATCATCAGGGGTAAAAAGATCTGCTATTGCACTTAGCAATCTTAATCCTTTTGTCAAACGATTATTGGGTACTTGATCTATGGGTAGTCCAAGGATATCATGGAGTTTATGGAAGGTCCTGTCTAAGGCATTTAAATTATTGATGTTGTTAGGGTTGACATGACTTTCCTGTAATTGTTTGGCTAATTTGGTAATTAGTCCTTGATGGAATGCTTCTGACACTGATTTTGAAACATGTGGAAGTTCTCTGCACCTATGGCAACTAGGTAGTGCAGATGATGTAGATGTGGAGTTGCTAGAATTATTAGATCTATTCATGATTTCTAAGAGATGTTTTGGAGGATGTCCTTACCTTAAAGCCTTAGCTTTGATATTGATCTTCGAGTTTTCTGGTCCTTACCTTCAGCAAGGTAATACCAGTCTGATTTGATGTAGATTTTCTAGAGATGAAATCTCCGTTCCTTGGATCGTCTGGGTCTATCATTGCTTCTATGATAGTTTCAGAGTGAAGTGAGGGATGGAGAACATACCTTACTTCTGTATCTTCTTATAGGACTTGAAGCCTTCTTGGAGAAGTTTGCTTCAAATATCTCTTGAGCTGTAAAGTTGTCTGGTCACTGTTTGGGTGGCTCGAATGATTATTCTTATCTTCAGAAAGAAGTTTCTTCTTATCTTCAAGGGAAAATGACATCAAAAATCCTGAACTATGTCTCTTGGGACAATTTTACCCTGAACTTTTTTTTGTGCCATAAAAAAACCATAAACTATGCCACTTGGGACAATTTTACCCTAAACTTTTTTTTGTGTCACCAAAAACCTTAAACTATGCAACTTGGGACAATTTTACCCTGAACTTTTTTTTGTACCACAAAAAACCCTAAACTATGTCACTTGGGACACATTTACCCTAGACTTTTTAACTGGAGGGCATTTTCGTCTTTTCACTTTTTTCTTTTTATTTTTTTTCTCTTCTTCTTCCTGGCAGGGGAAGCCGGTGAGGGCCCTTGCCGGCGGCACCGTCGGCCGCCCTCACCGGATCATGCAGGGGCGGCCCTTGCCCGGCTCAGGCGACGTGTCGCCCCTGTCGGGTTAGGGAGGGCCGCCCTCGCCCTTGGCAGATCGGCGGGGGCAACCCTCCCCCCGGCGTCGGGTGAGGGTTGCCCCGCTGATTCGGTGGAGGTGACCCTCGGCGAGGGTCGTCCCCGCCCCGCCGGATCGAGGAGGACCGCCCTCGCCCTTGCGCGGATCGGTGGGGGCAACCCTCCTCGGCGTCGGGCGAGGGTTTCCCCGCCGATTCGGCGGGCGACCCTCGGGTAAGGGCCGCCTCGGCTAGAAGGCGAGGGTTGCCCCGCCCGATCCGACGGGGCGACCCTTGCACGACCGAGGCGGCCCTCGCCCGCCGGGGCCACCCTCGCCGGTGCCGGCAAGGGTGGCCCTTGTCGGCTTCTCTCTGCCATGGCCGGCGAGAGGGGAAGAAAGGAAGAGAAAAAGAAAAAAAGAAAAAAGTGAAAAGACGAAAATACTCTTCAGTTAAAAAGTCTAGGGTAAATATGTTCCAAATGGTATAGTTTAGGGTTTTTGGTGGCAAAAAAAAAAGTTTATGATAAATTGTCCCAAGTGGCATAGTTTGGAGTTTTTTATGGCACAAAAAAAAATTAAGGGTAAAATTGTCCCAAAGGGCGTAGTTTAGGGTTTTTGGTGGCATTTTCCCTATCTTCGGAAAGAAGTTTTGGTTTTCTGCTTTTGCAATTTTTGGGGTCAAAATTTTTCCCCGCCCACCCTGGCCCACCACGCTGAGTTGAATCGCACTCTAATGCACTAGGTGGCTTTTCTTGAAAAGCTTTGGACTTGGCCCAATAATTTTGGAAATAACTTTTGGACTTTCATGATAAATAAAGGAACTTGATTTTTACTCGAAGATTTCTCATGAATTGATAATGCCTGTCAATTTTCTAACCTTGGTAATTGCAACGACATGAGGTTGTAAAACATTAGCGCCTTTTCCCAAGTAGAAAATGTTCTTTCGTCTAGTGGTTTTGAAATGTATGATAGAAGAAGAAAACTTACCCTTAAGAATTGTTTCCATCTTCTGCAAGATGTGTCTTGAAGTAGGTTTATAACCTAAGGATTATTACAGTGAAACTGTAATGTCGCGACCTTACCTTGGGTTTATTACCTAAGGTTTGGCTAATGGATTACTAAATCTTAGTTTGAGCTCTCCCAAGCCCATACCACTTCGCGATTTAGGGTTTAAGTTTTTAGCATGCAAATGATTTTTACTTAGAGTTGCCACTAATCTATTTTTTGGCGGGTCGATTAGAAACCAAGTAAAGTAACGGGAGAATTACTTTACTCTTACAAACTAGAGATTATGGGATCGGAGACTTGATTACGTTAGATTTCTCTAACGCTCTTTCGGTACCTTTTATCTTTTATTTGAAAAAAAATGATTTGCAAACAATTTAGATTGATTTTAATTTACTCCATAATATGTAATGTGATTATGCGAGTGCGCAATCATTATTTAACACTCAATAAAGCAAAGCAATAAATAAATTGCAAGCATAGGGAAGAGATACTTATCTCGAAGCAACGAAAGCATCTGCAATGTTAGCTTAAAAAATCACATCACTAATTCTAGATATGATTTCTAATTAACATGCAACCATTTAATTGTTTTTTAAGGTTTTAAATTATTTAATGAGGCCTAAAAAACTAAGTGCAATGCATGCAATGGTGTGCAAAAGGGTCTAACTATAATAACATGCAACATGCAATCTAATATGCAAATTATATGTCACGTGACATTAATTATCTAATGCTAGAAGATATTTAATGCAACTATCCTAGCATGTCATGCATTCAAATGACCCTAAACATGCAATGACTAGATGACATATGGAAGATGACCTAATTCTACATGACATGAGCTTGGGAAATTTTTTTTTCTTCTTTATAATCAAAATTCGAAATTAAAAATAACGTATATTTAAACATGCTGACTATCCTAAAAGAGAATATTCTAACAAGAATCAACTATATTTGTTTGGGTAAAGGCATCAAGAACAGTATGGCAACAAATCAGGCAAGATATTATCCATGTCCATTTAATTTTGGAAACAAATAAAATCGACGAATTGTATCTCGGGCATGAGATTGGATTGGTCAATATTTTCGAAAATCGCGAATCGTATCTCAGGCGTGAGATCGGATCGACGATTTTTCCGTGCGATCGCGAGTCATATTTCGGGTATAAAATCGAACTGACAATCATGTGCACGTTGTGAAATAAGGAAAATTTCCTAGTTCACAAGGGGTCAAGAAATCTTTTAGATATGGTAATATTGATTAAATATTCAACCAAGATCGCAATTTCACAAACTAGGCAATAAAATATGAGAAAATCAGGATTCTCACCTAGCTTTTAATATCACACAAATAAAGTTTCCAAATCAGGGCTCGTCAAACAACAGGATCGGCGATTTGCAATGGTGCTCGACTTAGACGACGACAACATGGCTTAGGCACAGATCACGGTAGTGAGACTCTTAGATCAGTGAGGATTCCACGAACGTGTATTTCCTTTGTGAATGTGTTGGAGGATTTGCTGCACAAAGGACTATCAAAAGGAAGTGTTGCTGGTGGTGAAGAGTTGAACTTTGCAAGACTGGTCAACAATGTGACTCAGGCACATGTAGAAGATGCTGAGACCCGTTGGGAACCCGCAAAACGGTTGATAAAAGTGAATTGAATGAGCTGCAATGCCAAGGACCGGTTTATGCTGGCTCGGATACTCGACGAAGAGAGCTAGACAGCTGGTATGAGGAACGTCAAGACGAGCTGGATGACCGCTGATTTGGGATCTTGGCTAGCGTCCGTGATCTTGCAAGAGGCCGTCCACTCGTGGGCTGATTAGCTTTTTCGAACCTCCACCTCCGACAACTTCTCTCTTTTTTTTTTTTCCTCACTGTGGAGAACGAGGTTTTTGAGACATTCTCTTCTCTATATTTTTTCTCTCTTTCGTGTCTCTCCCACTCCCTTTTTTGTGTTTTTTTTTCTTGTCTTCTGTCCTCCTTCAGTGTGTGTGGCCTCCTTTTTATAGGTGAGAGGGCTATGTTATTTAAAGAAAGATGATAAATCTACACGTTGCCTATTTAGCTCTTGCATCCCACGTGCAATATTTTTTCAATATTTCATCCGACACATTCCCTGAATTTGAATGAATAATGTGAATATTCTCGGGAATATTCTCATATTCCAACTCGTCACACCTTAACGGGTCTAACCAAATTCTTTTTCCTTGTGGGCTTAGTCCAACTTGTTAAATCAAAGCCTAGAACCATCAATTGAAGCTCATCCGCCACAAGTCTAATGCAAATGCAATAATAAATGCTCCTAAAATTATATGCTATGCAATTTAATCTTAATATTTTTTGTTTAGGGGTTAAAGTTAATCCCTAAATTTTTGTGCATTAAATTACGAATGATCAATCAAAATTTAGGTGTCAACATGTAACAAAAGAGATTTTACTAGGAGTACGTTAGAATAACATGGAAGATTTTGCTGATGTAAAACTAGGATAGGGGATGTAGAGTTTTTAGCCAAGGGTTATTATTCCCATGAGAAAATCAATTTCTCTTATAGTTTTCCTACTGAGGATACCTTCGAACAGAATGGTTTCCAGAACTTCTAGAATTTTTACAAATAGGGTTACGTAAGCGGCTTAACAACTAAAGAACCTGAAGTAACCTGTAGTAATGACTTACTGCGTTTTGGACGACTTACGGCTGAAGGCTCTGATACCATTAATGAGGTATACAGATTTGTAAAAGATGTATGCCGCTGAATGGGGTCAGAGACATGTTTGGAGCCTGTGATCACCAAGAATGATCTTGAGAAGGCTCTGATACCATTAATGAGGCATCAATGAGTTTTAATGAAGTGATGACCCTTGTTAGTAGAAGAGCCATATGATGTAGGAGCCGGATCGGAAGAAATACTTCTTCTAGGCTCTGATACCATTAATGAGGCCGGTGCATACCGGAGTTCATAACGGAGGGGCATCCGGTGCCGTACATAGGGGTGAGCGTGGTTCCTGGGTAGAACCGGGAACCGGAGAACCGAACCGGAGGGTCCGGTTCGGTTCTCGGTTCTAGGGAAACCGGTTCCAGTTCCTTGTAGAACCGGAACCGGAACAGAAACCGGAACCTGGAACCGGAACCGGAACCAGAACCGGTCCAGTCTGTCCTTCCCCAAAATCCCCAATTCTAAGTTTCTAACCCTAATTTTTCCCCCATTTCTATTTCTCCCTCTCTCCCCACGCGACCACGCCTCACTTCTACGTCTTCTCTTTTGCTCTGCACTTCTGTTGACTCAAGTTGACTCAATTGAGCCCTCGATCATCGCCAGCCACACGCCACTCGTCGGTTGTCATTGTCGCCCGCCGCTCATGGCTCCTTGTAGCTCGCTGCTCGCCTGTTGTCGCCGTCCTCTCTACGGCTCTGCCCACCGTTCGTCCGTCCGCAGCTCGCCCGCCGTTCGTCGCAGCTTGCCCGCCGCTCGTCCGTCCTCTCTGCGGCTCTACCCACCACTTGCCCACCGCTCGTTCGTCAACAGCTCGCCCGTCGCTCGTCGCAGCTCGCCCTCCACTCGTCGCAGCTCTGCCCGCCGCTCGTCCGTCCGTAGCTCTGCTCGCCGCCGCTCGTCCATCCTCTCTGCGGCTCTGCCCATCGCTCGTCCATTCTCTCTACGGCTCTGCCCATCGCTCGCCCGCCACTTGTCTGTCCGCAGCTCGCCCGCCGCTCGTCACAGCTCGCCCGCCGCTCATCCGTCCTCTCTGATCTCTTCCTCTCGCCGTTGTGCGCTCGCCGGTTCATTGTGTTTTACACAGGTGCTGTTTCGAATATGTTCTGTGTCGATTTGAGAATCTTCCGTCAATTTCTTGGCTTGTCCAGGTTTTATGGGTTGAGCCTCGTTTATTGTTTTTTTTTTCCTTTTGGGTTTTTGCTCTTGCCGAGCTTTGGTGTTGAAGTGAACAATTCCTCAGCGTCGTTTGGGAATCGGGTGGTGGTCTGTTGTGGTGTTAGATCTGAGGAAATGCTGTAGCTTGTCGTTTAGGAGGGCTCTTGTGTATGTCGAGGGCGCTTTGTGTCACCGAATCACAGGGTATATGGAGTTACGTAGTTGCTTTAATTTGGTGGAAATTAGTAGGATCTTTTTTTAGCTTTGTGGACTTGCTGGTTTTTACTCCTACAGCGAAGAGATTGTAGCTCCATTTGATCTTACCATATCTATAGGTACTGCGGGCTTCTTGTTCTTTTTCCTATTTTCTTTAGGTTTCGCTGTTTTAGGAATATTATGCTTCATAACTTCTTTCCTTTCCTCGTGTAACATTCTTTTAGTGGGTATTTATTCTTTTGTCCATGAGGCGTTTCTTTCCTTCAATTCTACTCAAATTTGGTCTCTCCTGTGAGTCATCTTTTGTGTAATTGTATGGCTTAAATGAAACTGCCCTCTCCATCTGCATCTATTTGTGCTTATGCTTCTTTCCCGTCTTTACACTTACTTGAGTTTATCCTTGTATAGGGGAAAGCCTTGGCTTTGCATATTGAGATTGATGCTTGTGGTGATGATGCAGATAACTTCTTTGGAAATCGAGTACGTGTTGGAATGGTTGGACTTCAAAGACGGCGGAGAAGCAGGGGACGGAGCCTTCGCTCCCAATTCGTGACGTCTGAATGCTCATGGAGGACTTCACACGCGTGCCCGGTCATCCACACTTCAACCGCTGTCCAAACGGAGCCAGAAAAACTCTCCAACCATATTCACACTTCCCCTTTGGAGGCCCTTACTTGACTATCCTTGTAAGCATTTCATCTAACTAATTCACAATGCCTGTATGTAGTTTGTAGTTCAGAGGCATGCGTGATTCTTGTATGTTGCCAAATCCCTTGCACCGCTCATATAGCTCGCCTGAGAATGAATTTTGATGTCTCCTTTCTCCTCTTGGGGATTAGAGATTTTTCGTTGATGAAGGTAATGATCTTCAATTTATGCTTGAACTTTGAAGCACGTGGTTAGCACCCTAAATGAGCTGTGAAATCAGAATGGATATTTAGTATTGTTTGCGTTGGGAGATCACTGAAAGGGCTGCTTGAAGAACTTCTTGCAGATAAAAATTGAACACGGAGGAGGTTTTAGTATATACAAGGCTTGGCTTCTATTTTTAAGGGATGTTCTCTTTGAAATGGCTGGAAACTCTAGTGATTTATGTAGTGTGACTTAAGCAATATGCTGCTCAGAATGGTTGCTTTCCTAGATTGTACAGTTTCTAGGGAAGGAGGTTCCGGTTCCCGGTTCCTCTTTTTTCGGAACCGGAACCGGTTCCACTTAAATGAAAAAAAAAAAAAAAAACCTGTTGGACCCTGGAACCGAAACCGGAACCTGTGAGAGGGTAGGTTCTAGGTTCCGTTTCGACGGGTAGGTTCCAGGTTTCAAAAAATGAGGAACCTGTACCCGAGGGTAGGTTCCAGGTTCCAAGCGGAACCTGTAAGGAACCTGGAACCGCTCACCCCTAGCCATACAACTGCCATGAGTTCGATATGACCGGAGAGTACCGTATGAAATCGTCTAATCTAGACTGCTTTCCCAGAATAGACCAATAATTTCACCTTTTTTGCAGTGAATTTTTTTTTTCCAGATGAGGGCTTGAAAAATTAAATCACATTAGATTATATGTAATAAATATAAACTTTGGTAAATAGGAATAATGCAATCCCATGCTGTCAAACTCAACACTCTTTTCTAGTCGTTATCAAGTGCACTGAATATTCTCACTGTCAAAAGAGAAGAAAAAAAAATCTGCCATCAATGTGAGGCAAGAAAATGCATGGACACATTTTTAGTTTAGTCGGAAAGATAAAAATTGACTAGGGATTAGGGGGCTCTTCAATGGTGAAGGTAGACATTAGGACTTCAGTTCTGACTATTGCTGGATAGGTAAGTATAATAGCCTCCCATGCCAGGGACGAGAAGGGATAGGTGAAAAATGCTACTACTTGACAAGTTGCCTAACGGCAAGTCAAAATAACCGATTGCCTGTCCAAATACCCCCGATTATTTTAACTTGCTGTTGGTGTGTTAGGTTCTTGGAATGCTGTATCCACGTATAATAGATATGGACTTTGACTGGCGAGCAAACAATCCAGATTATGAATCACAACATATGCAAAGTCCATAGGCCGATCAATTTATGAGGACGGTGATTGAAAGCTAAACCGTAATTTCGTGGAAATTGATGATGTTCGACGTATGAAGATGCAGCGTAATTACCCAGAAAAGAATAAAGTCATGTATGGTCAGTCTTCTAAGCCGAATTCAAACAAGGCAAACTGCGTACCTGGCTTTGGAAATCCGGTCGCTGGTGAAATTCCAGAAAGAGACGGAGGAATCCGGCGTCCACCTTGACCGTCCCCTCGCCGTCGCACCTCAACGGCCAGAACAGGTGCTCGCATCTAAACTCGCCCAGCGCTGTCAGCGTCCCGCAGCTCGGCTCGGACCCGTCGATCACCTGGACACCCAAGAACACCAGGTACCCGACCTCGCCGCGTTGGACTGCGTAGAAGGTCATCGGGGCGGCGGAGTTCGCGAAGCTGCACAGCTCCCACGAGTCCTCCAAGAAGGGCGTCGACACTAGGAAAGTCGCCAGCATCTCGCTGCTCTCGAACCTGCATCATCAGTAAAACGCAACTGGGGTGAGGAAGGAGACGGCACTTCGGCATCCGGCGATAAAAGGGCAATAGATAGAGAGAGAGAGAGAGAGAGAGAGAGAGAGAGAGAGAGAGAGTTGGGTTTGTCACGCACGGAGACGACTCCGCCTCCATGGAGAACGCTCGAGTCTTTCAGTTCTGGCCCTGGGCGTGTTTGTGAAAATGTCTGAATGGGAGTTGATTGTTCTGGGAGTCCAGAGCGGTTATATGGCGGGCTGGCGAACCGACGCGCACGAAGAGATTGCTCGGTAGGAGGACAGTCGACGGGGAGTTTATATATAAATCATTCGGCAATTGCTCTGCTCCGTGAAGGTATTTCATAGGAAAAGACACGCAGCCACGTCGACAAAGCAATCCAAACTTTCCGAGTAAACAAACATTTTGCACTCTTCCCCACATTTTTTAGGATTGGAACGGGAATAATTTAATTTTAGATATAAATTTCGACTCTCACGTTTTATAAGAAGGTATATCAAAAATTTGAGAGATGAAAGCTTGAAGAATAATATGGGATATATATATATATATATATATATATATATATATATATGCAATGATTAATTCACTCTTCTAATTTCAATCCAAAAAAATAAAATAAAAATTCACTCGTGTAATAAATGTTTTGGCAGTAAATTAATGCCTCGAATTCATTCTTTAACATGACCCTACCCATTAGTGGAAAATTACAATTTTTTTAATTTATTATAATTATGTCAATTTAATTTTAAACTTTTTTTTTTTTTTACCAATTGTGCTCTAAATCTTTTGAATTTGTGTTAATTCAATCAATCCAGCCAATTTTGGGTGATTGACGCTAACTTGAACAACTTTTAATAATATTTCAATATTATTTTTATTTTTATTTTTCCTTTTATTTGCTTTCTCTTTCAATCCTTTTTTTTCCTTCCCTTCCTTTGTCCCCGCTGGGAGAGAAGGAAAAGAAAGAGAAAGAAAAAAAGTAAGAATTTCGAAAAAAATATAAAAAATATAAAAAATTATTCACATTAGCATCGATCACACCTAGCCATCCAAAATTGGTCAAATAGATTGAATTGACATAAATACAAAAATTTTAGAACTCAATTGGAAAAAAGAAGAAGTTTATGACTCGAATTGGCATAATTATAATAAATTTATAACTTTTTTAATTTTCGCGCCCTTAATATATATCACAACAATCCTTGAATTTTTCGAACAAGCTCTATATGAAATTGTCTTGCATCATTTAAGAGATTCCTAAGCAAGCGACACCATGAGATTTCCTTACGGTATCACAACAACGTGATAGTATGATTAATGAGAGGTGATGCTAATAGCAAAGGCTTTGGTATAGCTAGTGGCATTTGGTAATGCAAAATTATGCAAATAGTGACCCGGAAAGAGATTAAATATATGGATTATTAGCTGGAAGTGGAACTTCATTGGAACAATGTGCTGCAACTTGATCAATAAGATAACTTTGTCTAAAAACATGTGCAGTGCAGCGTGCATTGCTTTTGTCACAAGATTAAATTAGTCCCTGCTTACACAAAAAAGAAAAAAATAGCGAACAGAAAAGATGACTAGGCTCTTATCTATATAATTGAGGATGATGATAATTAATTTTCCATCACCAAAACTTAGGACCAGCAATTGAGCTATGCCGAGCCGGGCTGGGGAGAAACAATTGGCCATGCTGGGCATGGTCCCTTGTCTCTGATGCCTGTGATTGGATGGTGGCCTACTTGGGCTTGGGCTGGGCCTCTCTCTCTCATAGAGATTTGACTAGTACCTTCTTGATGCGTAACATTCACAACTACTTGAGGCGGCTACAGCATTTCTCATCTTTCTCTAGACTCATTGTCATTAACATTCATATATTATGAATCTGCAGCTCATTTCCTTGGATAATGATAGAGTAGAGAATTGTCATCGAAGCTACACATTTTGTTCCCAAGATCTAATGGACCGAGTCCCAAGTTTTCAATTTATGTGGAGATTTCTCTTTGAGACACACGGATGTAAGATCTAGATTGCTATGTGGAGATTTAGTATGCGAGAGCAAGTTGATAATTGTATGATCCAAATTGACCCAATTACATAATACAAAAATAGTGAAAAATACCCAACTGAACCTAACATATACTCAACCCAATTCGGGCTCTAATTCTTAATGATTTTTCTCCTTAAATTGTTGCCTCTGAAGAGTGAGCAACTCCATGATCGGCTCATTGAGTCAATGAGGGAGCTTGAGCACTCAAGTTGAGTTATGGATTAGGACATTTCATGGCACTTGAACAACATGGAGATGTGGGTGAGCACGGCGCGTTGATGGACAAGGACACATACGTGAACAGGTTTCCGAATCGGGTTATGAAAAAGGGAGAGTGAAGGTGCCTATAAATGAGTTATTAGATTGGTTGCACATTTTTTATGTCTGGTATTAGATAAAAGAGAAAATAATACACATGGTCTTTGAATTTTGTTTAATGTATAATGTGATTTATGAACTTCCAAATCCTAAACAAAGTAAACTTTCCTATTCACACAACTTTGCGCCCTGAGCCAACGATAATTTCGGCCAACATATTTTTGGATAGAAAACAAAATTCCATAAGAATTAGGAATTTTCTATGTAGAGCTGGTGAAAAACAACAATTTGTGGAATATTACAGCGTCAAATTCTTTTTCTACCTAACCAACAGTTTCTAGGAAATTCCCCAAGCTCTAGAATAGATTCCAATATTCTCGCTTGGCATCGCACAAAATTTGGTGGGGGGGATAAACGCGTGAGAATCAAACGCGGTTGCGCGGTCTTTCCTCCTCCCTCACTCGCGTGTCGTTTTGAGGGTCAATGGTAGTCAACCCAAAGTCAAATCCCCCATTTGTTTTTTGACCATAAAACGCCCCCCCGCCCAACGCGAAACCACGAGGGCGAAAAGTGGGCCCACGATGAAATCTCTTTTTCAAAAGGGAAGTTCTTTTAGGACGTCATTCGTCCTTTCAATTTATAAAAATTCCGTTCAAAACGCCTTAACATTTCATTCATCTCACAAAATAAAGGAAAATTTTAAAATAAAGGCCTAAAATATTAATATGAAGTGGATATTATTTCAAATAAAAGCCCAAAATATCTTCATTTTCTCAAATAAAAGTTGAGAGTGCACTTATTTTAAATAAGTGTCCTAAATGGCCATCTCAATCTCAAGTAAGGATTTAAACTTTTTTCTTTTTTCTTTCTTTAGGATTGAATTACACATTTTTAAAGTTTTAAGATTTGATTACAGTTTTGTTAAAAAAATTTAGGACTTAATTGCACTTTTTAAAAGTTTAGGATTAAATTGCACTTATTGACAAGTTTTAGGACTTATAATGTACTTATTCAAAAAAAAAAAAACAAAAACTTAGGGAAAAAAAAACACACACACAAGAGGCAAGGTCCCCCTCTGCTTGTGACCGCTGCTTGGGCAGGAGCCGACGACTTTTGTCGACTAGAGACAGGGGCTAGCAAGTTCTTGCTCGAAACGAGAGAGGTTAACAATCCTCTCTCAAAACTAGGTGAGAGTCGTCCACCCTTACACAAGTCTAGTTTGTTTGCATGGAAGGTAGACCATCCGAACCATCATCTGGTGCCCTCAAAACTTCCATGGGCAATTGGTATTTTGGGAAAAAATTTAAACAAAAGAATCGATTAACCTCTTTTAATGCATAGCATACTATCCATGAATATAAACGAATGTACGACTTTATGATGAATCGAATACAATCACAAGAAAAATATTCACGTTCCATAGTGTTAATGGTGATTATCTTCTCAAAATAGTAATAGAAGCCTTTTTATTTTTTTTGTGCGTTATTCTTAAATAGAGAGAGGGAGGGGTAGTGGGAGTGGGAGGACGTTCTTTTTCTACAAAATGTTCCTTTTGTATCTTTTTTCAGGTTTGTCTGTATTCGGGATTTATCCATTTGCTCGGATGGATTTGACCGTCGACGAATAACAGCTTATATTTATTTGGTGTGACAAGTATTTTGAAAATCATAAAATTTGTTAAAAAATATAATCGAGTCCTAAAATTTTTTAGAAAATACAACTAAATACTAAAACTTATCACGAAAGTGTACTAAAATTTTCAAAAAGTACAATCAAGTTCTAAATTTTATCAAATTGATCAAATCAAGTTCTTTCGCTGATGGCACTTTTTGAAGGTTTTATATTTGATTGCATTTTTGAAAATTTTGGGACTTGGTTGCATTTTTGCAATATATTTAGGACTTAATTACACTTTTTAAAAGTTTTTATATTTAATTGCACTTATTTTATGACTTTTGGTGCACTTATCCCTTATTTCAAAATGTCTCGACGGTGTCAATTGATAGTTGACTAATACCTCATAGGACACGGTTCTCTTGCTTGATCTGGCAAGTGCGAACTTGCCAGCCTCAAGCCTCACTAAATCTCTGGTCATTGATCCAGTGAGTGGCCAAAGCTAGCTCACCAGCAGTTGGTGAGGTCGAGAGAAGGGAAAAAACAAAGAAAAAAAGAAAAAGAAGAATGATTAAAGATTCGATTTTTTAAAAAAGGAAGAAAAAAAAAGAGAAAGAAGAGGGAAGCTAGTTAGGGCGTGAGATAATAGAGAATAAGTGAGAAAAATATTTATAGGTTGCATTGGGGAACCAACATGCAAGGCGGGGTTGCTTGTGGCAGCCGTGATTCTTTGCAATACGGCAAGGAAAAGGAGTTGAATGTAAAACAACTTTATGAGAAGAAGATGAAAGACAGAACGGTCAATTAGAGGTGTCAATATGGGTCATAAACTCATATTATGACTCAGTTTTAGTTAAATGGGTCAAATATGGGTTAAGTGAAAGTTAAATATGGGTCAAATATGGGTTGAGTGAGTTATTAGATAGATCCATCATCTCTCTCCTTCCATCTCCCTTCTCTATGCGTTCTCGACCTTCATTATCGATCCCACTATCATGCCGCTGTCACCATTGCCAATCTCGAGCTTGTTGTCGCTAGTTGGAGCTTAGCTTGGATCTGGGCAAGCGAGCCACAACAGAGCTTGAGCCAGTGAGCCCTAAGCTCACTGGCCAGAGCTCGCCCTAGATTTGGACAAGCGAGCTACGAGGTCACTGGCCTTGGCCGAGTTGTGGCTCGCTCGGATTTAGGTAGGCAAGCCCTGAACTCGCTAGCCGCAATAGAGTTTGTGGCTCGCCAGATCCGGGTGAGCCTCGAGCTTGACCGCTGCGACCTTAGTGGAGCTTAGATTGGCTGAGCTTTGAGTTTGTTGGCCTTGGTTGAGTTTGAGCTCGTTGGCCCGTGTCTTGGCCAGTCACCATCGGGTGGCACCAGCAAAGGAAAAGAGGGAAGAAGAAGGAAGAAGAAAGAAAAGAGAAAAGAAAGGGAAAATAAAAATAAAAACAAAATAAAACAAAATAAAAATAAAAATAAAAAATTCAATTTTTTAAAAATAATTAAAAAATCGATTTTCAAAAAATTTATTTTCCAAAAATTATTTCAATTTAGAGGTAACCACATTTTTTTATTTACTAATTTTTTTTTATTTAATTTACTTTATAAATTTGATGTGAAATTTTTATTTAAATAATTTATATGTAAAAAGTTTAAAGTGGACTAAGTAAGTGGGAGTAGATTTTCTTAAATTAAGTTAAATATTAATATGTGTTGGTAATATATGTTGGGTATGGGTCGGGTCGAGTATGTGTCATTAATTTGATATTGCATTAAAATGGGTCAAAACGGGTTAAATGGGTTGATGTGAGTCAGACCATTTTCGACCTGACTCAAACCCGACCTGACCTATCCATTTGACACCCCTACGGTCAATTGATATGTTATCATGGGGGCAACTACCCTGTTCTTTGATAGGCAAGAACATTCCTTTTTATTTAATATTCTACATTTAATTCAGAAACTAATATCAACAAATATTTGAAACTAATATCAACAAATATTTGAGAATGGCATAATCATATCATATTTACCCAAAATTAATTTCTGTATTAAAAAAATCTTAAACTAAGTAAATATCGCACAAGTATACCAATTTGGAGTTTTCTTTTTTATGATAAACATTTTAGTTTCTAGAAAATGTGGATGTATTAAGTAGTTTGAGATTTTTTATGACACAAAAATTAGTTTGGATTAAATATGACACGGGTGTACTGATTTCAAATATCAAAATCCACAGTTTGTTTCATTAGATTAGTGAAAGAATAGAGAATTTCCACCGGAACTACACTTTTTGTTCCCAATACCTAATGAAACGAGAAGTAGATTCACACGATATGATTAGTGATGGCATTTGATGCTTTGCTCTATGCAGGGATTTGCCTCTAAGACACCTGCATATAAAATTTAAATTGGCTTGTGGAGATTTAATTGGCAAGTGCCAATTGGCTATATAAAATGTTGATTATTGAGGACCAACTTTTTGAAAAGCAATTATTACTTTGTTACTTTTAAATCAAGAAAACGGAAATTTTTAATATTCTATATATAATTAAAAGGGATAAGGGCAATGAAAGTTTTAAAATTTGTCATGAAAGTGTAATTGAGTTTTAAAAGTTTTAAAAAGTGCAATTAAATCCAACAATTTGTCATGAAGTGTAATTGAGTTCTAAAACTTTTAAAAATTACAATTAAAAAGTACAATTTAGACATATTAAGTAACATGAATTTGGTCAGGGAACTTACGTCTCACTAAGAAACCAGACACTTGGGAACATAAGTACAAAGTAAGAAGTCATTGCAGGTAAAGGGTAAAAGAGTCTAAGATTGGACATCGATTCAAAAAACTGATGCAAACAATCGGTGTCCTTGAGGCTTGGAGGATCTGAATCAGGCACCAACTTCTTGTCCCTCGAGAATTTGGGAGGTGCTTTCTCTGGAATCCCCGAAGAAGCCCCAGGAACCGATATGCGGGCATTTATATGAACAGACCTCGTCAAAATGACTCTCCTAGCTTTCGTACAAAGGTTCGAAACCTTATTATAATCACACAGATCCTCTACAAGACCCCGAGAGAGAGAGAGAGAGAGAGAGAGTTGTTGAACATGCTGTACAATTGTAGGATCGAGCATTCATTGAACTACATACATGAAAAACTTTTTGGCACGGACCAATAATCAAATTCAACTGTAGTGTTGCTGCAATAAATAAATGGAGCTTCCCCATTTGACATTTCTTATACTGCAGTTGTCTGCATTCAACATGATTACACCAGAGATGAAGATCTCCGCATAAACAATGATGAATGTCATTAATTTTTCTTTAATCACAATCCATTCCATTCAGAGCAGGATCAGAAGGTAGCTGCAGGAGCTTCGACTTCAAAGCTTTCCAATCCTCAGCCCATAATCTGTAACTTGAGTTCTTAGCCAGAACATCTATAGACACCTCCTTCCTCTCAATTAGCTCCTCTGTGTACTTCTCAAAACCGTTGATGTTCACCAAAAGCAGTTCCAACTTATTCGGGTCCCTTTCCTCTTCCGCAATCTTGAGCCAGTCCTTCGCTTCCTCCACCTTCACCCAAAACAAAGAATCTTGAGCCAAGCTTGCATACCTGCTCCTCATTCTTTTGTTGTGGTTCTTGCGCCGCAACAGCAATCATTCGATTCCACCATCTGTCCAAAATCTGAAATCTCCTATCCCTTCCATGCTTGATGTAATGTCCCTTCTCCCGGTGATTACCACGACAGTAATAGCAAGCGATTTCCGGTGGCTTGCCAAGCAGCCCATAGAAATGGGATGCATCAATCCAATCGGACATGCAGTGGAAATTGTGCGAGAGTTCATTTTGTTCCACCATGTGTCTCGTGTGGATTTGAGAAGTATTTGATTACCTGTGGATCTATTCCTGTGGATTGTAATGCCAAGAAACATTAGCTTCATAGTTTGACTCGTAAAGGCCGTTGATGTTTATCCTTTTCAGGAATTGAAAAAAAATAGTCCTGTATAATAACTATACTTCAGATGATCTTCAAAACTGGAAGCTGGAGAGACTATCTTGAGCATCAAATGCATCATCTAAACAACAGATGTTGCATTATCCAGACAGATTGCTCCCTCTCCTGAATAGAATAGGTAGCTTCCCAATAGCCAAAACAAATTGTTCCTCGCCTCTTCTTCTGATTGTGCGGCATCTTTAACACAATCCCTTAGCATTTCAAAGAGACTAATTATGTGAGAAGATGGAGGAAGGAAGCCTCCATACAGTAGTCAATAAAACCTTTGCCTGGGAAGGCTTACACTATTGGTAAAGTGACGCCCTTCCTCTTACAGCCTTTCAAATCCTAGCCAACAGAAGATAAGGCTCAATCGATTTGTTTTTAAACCGTTTGCAATTGTGTTCCATCCAAACACATTAGACAGTCGCTAAGAAAGATAGCTTGAGGAGTCTTGCCTCCAAGCTTTTTCCCTTAGACAGCTAAGAAAGACCCTATTCGACGTTTCCTTAAACTGCAGTTGTCCACATTGAGCACAATCACACTAGAGATGAAGATGATGAAGATCTCCACATAAACAATGATGAATGTCATTAATTTCTCTTTAATCACAATCCATTCCATTCTGAGCACGATCAGAAGGTGGCTACAGGAGCTTTGACTTCAAAGCTTTCCAATCCTTAGCCCATAATCTGTAACTTGAGATCTTAGCCAGAACATTTATAGACACCTCCTTCCTCTCAATTAGCTCCTCTGCATACTTTTTGAAACCGCTGATGTTCGCCAAAAGCAATTCCAACTTATTTGGGTCCCCTTCCTCTTCCGCAATCTTGAGCCAGTCCTTCCCTTCCTCCACCCTTGCCCAAAACAAAGAATCTTGAATCAAGCTTGCATACTTGCTCCTATTCCTTTTTTGTTATTTTGTTGTGGTTCTTGCGCCACAACAGCAGCCTTTTGATTCCACTATCTGTGTGAAATCTGAAATCTCCTATTCCTCCCATTCCCTTCTCCCGGTGCTTACCAGGACGGTAATAGCGAGTGATTTCCAATGGCTTGGCAAGGACCCCATAGAAATGAGACGCATCAATCCAATCAGACATGATGTGGAAATTGTGAGAGAGTTTATTTTGTTCAGCCATGAGTATGACATCATCCCAGAATGCGGCGAGCAAGAACAGGTTCAAGTCAACCATGGACTCCCTCCAGGATGCTTCAAATTTCTCGAATGTGTGGGAATACCGAAGCTGATCCCTGGACTCGTTGCAGTGTACCCCATACCACTCGAGTTGTACCCTGCAGGGCATTGTCTTAGATAGTCTGATAGTTAGATGAGCATTGTTCAGGTTTGGTGCACGTCCCATGTGCCGAGCCATTTGCAGGCAATCTTTAGCTGGTTTTGAAATATTGTCATCCTGCACGGTGATTAAAGATGCAACCCACAAAGTGAAGACTAAGAACTTATCATTCAGTGATTACCAAAATGATGTCTTAGTATAAGTTTACATCATTCTGGGTGCACTCGTATCTCTGAAAACAGCAGTCATGCACAATTCAATAAGACTGTCTTGCCGTTTGTGACAGGTATATTCAACAAAACATTATGGTTATTCAGAAGAAAACCTTGATAGTTGACGCATCTCTGTTGCTGTCAAATGAATTTGCTATTATGCTTTCTAGTGGACGAGAAATTAGAAGCAGCATTTTCAGAATGAGGGATGGTCAATAGATTTTCAAGAGTGCTTAGTTAATTACAGCCTCACATTACCTTCACACATAGGATTAAGAACTAGAATCTTAATTAGCTTTTTATGTAAATTTTAAATCCTACCAAATCCATTCAAGTTAGGAGGATTTGCGGGAATTCGTGGAATAGCAAACAAGCATTAGCTTCTCATTTACACCCTTATTTTATATCTATTGCTGATGTTTAAGAGGATATTTATCTCATCGTGCATTCTTTTTCTTCTTTTCACCGGTCAAAAACAAATTCGCAGTGAGTTTTTCAAGATAAGGCCTTGAAAGATTAAATCACATTAGATTAAATAAAAAATATAATAGCTTTGGTGAAAATGAATATCGCAATCTCATGCTATCAAACTCAACACTCTTTTCATGTTGTTGTCAAGTGCATCAAATGAACTCGCTGTTAAGATAGAAGAAAAGAAGACTGCAGGGTGCGAGACGGGAAAACGCAGAGAGACACATGCCTTTCGAAATACTCTCAACAGTTAAAGTCTGCCGAGCAAATGTTTATACGTGTCCTACCGACCACCAATTATCTTGGTTCTTTTCTGCTTTGAAGATCAAGTAAATGGGCTCTTGAAATGTCGTATCCTCGTATAGTATGGACAAACAATCCAGATTATGGATCACAAGATATGCAAAATCCATAGGCCGATCGATGTATCAGGAGGGTGGATGGAAGCTAAACCCCAAATTTCGTGGAAGTTGATGATGTTCGACTGATGAGGATGCAACGTGATTACCCAGAAAAGAACAAAGTCACGTAAGACATTCTAAGTCGAAGCCAAACAAGGCAAATGGACTGTTGTACCTTGACCGTCCCCTGGCCGTCGCCGTCGCACCTCAACGGCGAGAACAGATGCTCCCATCCGCGTTCGCCCGGGGCCATCAGGGTCCCGCAGCTCGGCTCGGACCCATCGATCACCTGGACGCCCGAGAACGCCAGGTACCCGACCTCACCGCGTCGGTAGTCCACCATGAAGCTCCTCGGGGCGGCGGAGTTCAGAAGTGCAGTGTCCACGACTCCTCCGAGAAGGGCGTCGACGCCAGGAAAGTCGCCAGCATATCGCTGCTCTCGAACCTGCATCAGTAAACGCGAGTGGGTGAGAGAGGAGACGACACCTTGACATCCGGTGGTAAAAGGGCAAGAGACAGAGAGAGAGTTGGGTTTGTCACGCACGGCGACGACTCGGCCTACATGGTGAACGCTCGAGTCTTTCCGTCTCTGTTTCGAGTGAGGAGGTCCGGCCTTGAGCATGTCCGTGAAAATGTCTGAATGGGAGTGTATGCTTCTGAGAGTGGAGAGCGGCTTATATGAAGGGTTGGCGGATCGATGCGCACGAAGGGGTGGTGTTCGGTGCCGTGATCGTTCGCGGTAAGTACCGCAAAGAAAGGGGGTTCACACAGCAGACGACTTCCTTTCAAGAAGACGAAGGACGGTAGTCAACTAGGAATTGCCATATAATCATGGGGGCAATTTCGCTCTTCGTTGATGCTCTTTTTCGGAGAAGAAGATATGCGCTGCCGCGTCAGGGAACATTCAGCAAAGCAATCGAAACTTCCTAAGGTTAAGAAGAAACCAAAATAAGTAAACGATTTGCGACCATGATTTCTCTTCTCAAATAAATGTTCCGTCTCTCTCTCTCTTTTTTTTCCGATCCCACTCTACTTTTAGTCTAATTCTCATTCTCAGATTTTTATCTTATCCTCATGCAAGCCATGGGAGTTAAAACCCATACATAAAATTAAATCGTTCCCACTTAAACCCTCTGAGAAGATTGGATTCGAATCCCCCACCTCTTCATGGGAATGATGACTATTGGAGTAAAGCCTAGTGGTTATTTTGTTAGTAAACTAATAAATACTTCAAATGCACTCTTTAATAAAACCCTATCCTTCAATATGGGAAAATTGCCATAGATAGATAGAGAGAGTAAGGAATTGTTGTTTTAAGGGAAAAGTACCAAAAATGTAATAAACCTATTATATTTGTATTAATTCAATTTTAAACTTTTCAATTGGACTAATTTAGTCATAAACCTTTTTGAATTTGTATCAATTGAGTCCATCCAGTTAATTTATGCTAAAAATTGTTGACATGGATACTAGTTGTCTTAAGTGACATAACTGACACTAACGTAAACATTTTTATGTAATTTCTAATCTTTTTTTGAATTTTTTATTATTTTTCCTTCCTTTCTTTTTTCCTTATTTCCTTCTCTGGCCTTCAGCTGGCGACAATGATGGCCATGATGCTCTCATCCGCCCTAGGCAAGACCAACCCTCACTAGCCTTTAGTCAGGGCTAGCGAGGGGATCCTTGCCTAGCCTTTGCCAGAGGCTAGCGAGAGCTAGCAAGCACTACGAAGCCCTTATTAGCCCTTGGCATTAGCGAGGGGCCTCCTAGTGCTTGCTAGCCCTCACTAGAGGCCAGAGGCTGGAGAGGGCTTCCTAGCATTTGCTAGCCTTTGTCGGCCTTCGGTGAGGATTGAGCGAGGGTCCCCTCACCAGATCTGACGAGGGGTGGCCTCACCTAGCCCTCACTGGCCCTCGCCATCATTGGTGACCTCAGCTAGCTAAAGGCCAAAGAAGAAATTAGGAAGAAAGGAAAGAAAGAAAAGAAGGAAAAGAGAATGAAAAAAAAATGAAATAGGAAAAAATTAATAAAAACTCAAAAAATTATATAAAAATGTCCACATTAACATTAGCTATACTATGTAAGATGATTGGTGTTTATGTTAGTAATTTTTGACATAAATTGGTCGGAGGGACTCGAGTGATACTAATGCGAAAATGTTTAGGATTAAATTGGTCAATTGAAAAGTTTAAGACTGAATTGGTATCAATGAAACAGGTTTAAGACTTTTTTGGTACTTTTCCTTTAAAACAATAATTCTTTATATATTTCCTTTATATCAAGAAAATTGAAAGCATTATATACTTTACATAAACAAGATTTTCTTTGCATTAATGAAAACAAAGAAGAATATTTGTTGTAGAAAGAAAGTATATAAGTTACATCTAATATTTTCCTCTTTTGTATCGTGTTGAAGTAAGTAAATTTATTGGTTGTTCATATATGCATAATAAATCTAATTCTGTTATAGAGTATAGTATTTATTATACAATGTTATGTACTCGTTGAAAGTATCACAAAATAAATAATTTTTTTAATAAAAAGTTTATCTCTATGTCAATGATTTGCTTGAGTTCATTTGTTCAAGATGGAATAATGATTTGATATTATTTCTCAAATTTATGACATCCCCTTATGAAAAGCCAATGCAGTGATTTACATTTGGTGACTTTTTGTTCATTTCCCGTATTTAGATTTTTATCACATTCATCATTGCATCTTTACATGCAGATATGGCTTGAGATATCATCTCTTTTCTTCGTCATCTCTATAAGCGATGCAAGTATCTACATCTTGATGTTTGCACATGTATAGCACTTCAATATATTCACCTCCGCTTCAAACATCAATAGAAATGTTGTTCAAGTTCTTTTTGATTTACAATTTGTGAAGGTGAATTCGATATTTTCAATGTTGCTCTTCGATAGGTTTTCTTTAATGGCAAAAAAGGATGACCATATAGCATTGGAATTTCTTTGCTCCTCTTTTTTTATTTTTTATTTTTTTTACGTTTATTTAACCTTACGTTTTCTTTCTTTATCCCTTTTTCTAGTTTCCAAAACTGCCCTCCTTCTTGCACCACCAAAACACTTTCTGTCCGTCCGTTGTCGCTGCCCTGTTGTCATCACCAACCCGCGCATGAGCCATTACACGATTCACGGCCGTAGAACTATATATCTTTATGCCCTCAGAGCAGTAACATTAGTAGATGAATAAGTTAAATTCACGATCCAGATTATGAATCATAAGATATACAAAGTCCATAGGCCGATCGACTTACCAGGAAGGTGAATGAAAGTTAAACCGTAATTTCGTTGAAGTTGACGATGTTCGACTGATGAAGATGCCACGCAATTACCCGGAAAAGGACAAAAGTCACGTAAAGACAGTCTTCTTCCGAGTCAAAGTCAAAAAAGGCAAAAGGTCTGCGTACCTGGTAGTGGAAATCCTGCCGCTGGTAAACTTCCAAGAAGAGACGGAGGAATCCGCCGTCGCCGTCGCACGTCAACGGCGAGTACAGATGCTCAAATCCACACTCGCCCAACGCCAATGGACCCCACCTCCCAGCGTCGGTCCGCCACTAAGCTCCTCGGGGCGGCGGGGTTCGCGAAGCCACACAGCCTCCCCGACTCCTCCAAGTAAAGGGCGGCGGCCTCAAGAAAGTCGCCAGCATCTCGCTGCTCTCGAGCCTGCATCAGTAAACGCCATAGGTGAGTAAGGAGACACTCCGACATCCGGCGATGAAAGGGCAATAGAGAGAATTGGGTGCGTCACACGGCGACGATTCGGCCTCCATGGAGAGTGCTCGAGTCTTTCGGTCCCTGTTTCGAGCGGGGAGGTCGGGCCTTGGGCCTGTTTGCGAAAATGTCTGAATGGAAATGGATTGTTCTGATAGTCGAGAGCGGCTACGTGAAGGATGGTGGCCCGCGACCGACGCGTAAGAAGGGGGCATTGATTGGCGATTTCCATCACCAAAACTTAGGACCAAGCAATTGGACCATGCCAGGCCCAAAAGAAACAATCGGCCATGTTGTGCATGGTCCCTTGTCTACCCTGCCCACGGCTGGACGAAGGCCTATCCAAGCTTGGGCTAGGCCTAACTCTCTCTAGAGATTTTTTTTGATTGGTACTACTTTATTTTTATTTTTATTCTTATTTTTAGACTTTTGCCCCACCTTTTTATAGGATGTGGAAGTCAATACCAATACCTTAACCTAAATTATTCATACTCCCCATTCCCTAAAAAATTGGTGATTCGAACTTTTCACCTTAATATTCATGTGAGATGGATGGCTATTAGAGTTTGCTCTAGTAATTTCTCTCTAGAGATTTAATCTAGATAGTGCGGACACTCTCTAAAGGCTTTCATGTCATGTTGAACATTCCAATACGTGTCCAACATGCTTTGATATACTCGAACACACATTGGACACATGTCGAAAAATATGACATGTGGTCAACTCTTCCTAGGATGTTCTGACACACGAATTTAGAATTTCGACACGTAAGGAGTCATTTGAGGAATTGCGATTTTTGGGGTGAGTTTGCAAGTGCAAAGGGAGAGAGAATCATTGAAGAAGGCAATAGAGAGTGGAGATGAGGGCGAGGGAGCTGCGGATCGCATCGTAGCTGCATGACCTCGTGGAGTTTCGGAGTTGGCGCAAAGGTCTCTGAGCTCGCAAAAACGATACTTGACGTGAGAGAGCTCATCGTAGGGGGCAATGCTGCTACTGGAGCAGGAAAGCAAATCGAAGTGGACGACCTTGCCCTGAACAGCTTGGTGCGGAAGCTCTTGAAGATCCGCTTCAGGGCATGGGCGGAGCTCCCTCAAAGAGGAGGTGTCGTGGTCAAAGTAGTCGAGGTGGAGGGAGACGGCGTCGATCTAAGGGACGACGAGGTAGAATCACATGCAGACGGAGGAGCAGAGGACGAGAGTGTTGAGGTCGGCGTTCTTGGAGAAGATGAGGAGGAGGGCTGAAGGCAATCGAGAGAGAGAGAGAGAGAGCAGAGATGGAGAGGAGGATCGTGCGAGGAGGAGGAGGCGGTGGCTAGAGTTTTTGGGTTTATACGCTGGTTTCTCTTTTAGTTTTGGGAAGAAAAGCAAAAAAAAATAGTAAAAATTAAAAATGGGGACGCTGGTCCCGCTTGGCCAAATTTTTTTTCCCTTTCTAGAGGGAGGCGAAGGTGATTTCAAGAAAGGATGTGATAGGTAGTGCTGGGGAAGAAAAAAAGAGAGGGTGAAATAAATGAGTGATGCTAAAAAGTGATTTTGAAAATAAAAGACTGAATATTGAATAATGATAAATTTTGGTCACCGTAAAAGATTATACATTTAATGGATAAGTTGACTACTCCCTTGTTAGTCATTAGTTTCACTTTCATCGACAACTTTTGTTAAAATCAGAAATATGTCCTCAAACATGGATACATATTTCCTATGAATGTCTTTCTAATTTCCTATTAATAGATTTATCAATATTATTAATATAAATTCATTACTGGCTCTTTTATTATTTATTTATTTATTAATTTCAATTAAATTAATTTGATTAAAATAATTATAAAGATGGTAATTTATCATGTATATATAAAAATACTAATTTAATATACGTGTTCTAACGTGTTGGCATATCATGGCGTATAATGTCACGTGTTGTGTATCCATGTTGTGTCACACGTCCGTGTTGGTACTACCTAGGATTTTACTAGTACCTTCTTGACACATAACATTCATAGCTACTTGAGGCAATTGCGGAATTTCTCATCTTTTGCCGGACTCATTGTCATTGATAGTCATATATTTTGAATCAGTGGCTTGTTTCCTTAGATCATGATAGAGTAGAGAATTAACCATTGAAGCTGCACACTTTATTTCCAAGACCTAACAGACCGAGCCCCAAACCCTCAGTATGTGTGGAGATTTCTCTTAGAGACACGAGGATACAAGATTTAGATTGGTTTGTGGAAGTTTCATTTGCAATAGACTAGATCGGTTAAATGGATGGATCGGACCGGGTTAGAAATGGTCCAGTTCAAATTAATCCAATTACACAACATAAAAATTGGCGAGATATACCCAATTTGGACTTAACATATACTCAGCCCAGTCCGGGCTCTAATTTATAATGATTTTTCTCCATAAATTGTTGTCTAAAGAGTGAGCAACACTGTGGATCGGCTCACTTAATTATCCAAATAAGATATAGAATAGCCCAAAAAGAATACCCAAGCCGTCTTTGATAGAATTAGTTTAGAACAAATTAATAAGAACAGTGGCTGTTGAAATGTCAAATATTGATATATTTTCACCCATCAGTGATGTCTAGCTATTGAAATGTCTGCTAAACGTTAAATTATCAGTCTAAACATAACTAAAGAACCCTGGACAATCGGGAATACCGCACTCCCTGCTCACTCCAGCTCCAGTCAAAACCACAAGCTTCGTACTGCAAGCCAAGCTAGACATATTAAGTAACATGAATTTAGTCAGGGAACATACGTCTCACTAAGAAACAAGACACTTGGGAACATAAGTACAAAGTAAGAAGTTGTTGCAGGTAAAGGGTAAAATAGTCTAAGATTGGACCTTGATTCAGAAAACTGATGCAAACGATCAGTGTCCTTGAGGCTTGGAGGATCTGAATCAGGCACCGACTTCTTATCCCTCAAGAATTTGGGAGGTGCTTTCTCCAGATTCCCGAAGAAACCCCAGGAACCGATATGCGGGCATTTATACGAACAGACCTTGTGAAAACGACTCTCCCAGCTTTCGTACAAAGGTTCGAAACCTTATTAAAATCACACAGAGCTATACAAAACCTGGAGAGAGAGAGTTGCTGGACATGCCGTACAATTGTAGGATCGAGCATTCTTTGAACTACATACATGAAATACTTTGTGGCACAGACCAATAATCAAATTCAAATGTAGCGTTGCTGCAATAAATGCATGGAGCTTCCCCATTTTCTTGCTCGACGGTTAATCAATATGGCATACTTCGTCTGGAGTGAAGCTTGTCATTGCTGTCTTCATTTCTATTGATTAACCTTTGAGCAAGAAATTGTAAATATCCTTTCTGCCTAGTATCCTAGTTATACAAGGAAGAAGGGGTTTGACTCAAAGCTTCCTCTTGCCCGATACAGCTGCCGCAATTACGATAGCTAGCGTCAACACAAGTGTTGCACAAGTAAAATGGTTTCCCCACCTCATCATCCTCTCACGTTGGTAGAATTTCCCTAACATCACCAGGAATACAGCCAAAGCCAAGGAGATTATATACATCATACCGAGCCGGTCTAAGGAATTACTTCGATTCACCCCAAAAAAGGCCGTAGTAGCGCATCCCAACGAGGTGGCATTCAATGCCAAGAGCGTGGATTCTGAATTTGATTCTCTGCTAGATTCCTACAACAAAAAAATTGTTACTGGATATTATTATATGCATTCATGTAAAGATATTATATGCAAAATGTAATCTAAAACATATTTTGAAGAAGGGGAACATGATTTGTTCTATACCTCAGTTTCAGTTGAAATGCCGCCTGCTTCATCATCTACCCTTATAATCTCCGATGTCGGTTCCACAGGTTCAATTGCAGAGGACAATACTTCATGACTTTCCCCTGGAGTCTCTGTTGGTTCCTCAGTTCTAGTGGTCTGATTCTGCACCCCACCGTCAAGAGCCAAATAAAACTTAAGAAAAATGGGAAAAAAAATAGAGAAAACAATACTAAAAAAAAATTGATATATCACATCATACTTTATATTTAAGAAATCATCCTCAAACTAAAGCACCAACGCTATAGCCGGTTGGCGAGGATGAAGTACATATAAAGTATATATATCTATATATGAAAACTATTGTTA
The DNA here is from genome assembly GCA_014182735.1 of Corymbia maculata. Classification (NCBI taxonomy): domain Eukaryota; kingdom Viridiplantae; phylum Streptophyta; class Magnoliopsida; order Myrtales; family Myrtaceae; genus Corymbia; species Corymbia maculata. Next base: position 640,445 of record CM024690.1, on the reverse strand, counting down.
ACTCAACTTCGGACACACTGCAAACAATATTGCAATCCCATGCTGTCAAACTCAACACTCTTTTCTTGTTGTTAAAAGAGAGCCCCCTCTTTCTCGGCCCTCTCAATCTCCGTCCCAGCTCCCTCTCTCTCGGCCTTCCTCAAAACCAAACCGTGTTCTCTCCCCCTCTTTCACGATTTCTCTCTTTTCCTCTCCCTCATCCGCCATTTTTCGCCCCATTTTCAACCGAGCTCGTGGCCCTGGTATTTATAGGTGAGGAGCTCAGTCGACAGAGGCGGTTCGGCTGCTAGATCTGGGTACGCCGACCGGCCTTGCTTCGGCCGAACAGGGGTCAAGTTCCCGTCCAATCCGCGCAGCAGGCCTGCTCAGCCGTCTCCTCCGTCGTCGCCCAACTGCTCCGCTCCTGCTCTGCATAGTGCATACGGCGTCCGCGCGCGTGAGATGCAGAGGAAGGGGAGGGAGCAAGACGGGGAAAGAGGCCGGCGGCCGGGCCAGAGAAAGAGGGGAAATGGGCCTGGCCCAGGCGAATGGGAAAGAAAGAAAGAAAGAAGAAAAGGGTCTATCCAGCTCCTTTCGGTTTTTTTTTTTTTTAAATTTCTTCGAAATGCAATAAAATAGGGGAAAACAAAATAAAAAAAAAACTTAGTTGATGCAAATAATATTAATGCATGTAAAAATCCTTTTTTTTAGGGCCAAATTGGTCTTTAATTTTCTATACAATTTAATCATAAATGTTTAGCCAAAATTTAAGTGTCAATTATCTAAAATATCAAGCGAATGAGCCAAATATCGAGGTAATGATTGAGCTTAGGTGACTCGGAGAAAGAGTCAAATAAATACTTACCATGCCATTGTGGAGGAGTCGGATTTCGCTGGAGAAGTCTCTAGAATGCGCAATATTCTGAAACTATATACTTTTGAGTCGGATTAGGAAGCCAAGAAGACGGTATCTTATGTGGATTTGAGAAGCATTTAATTACCTGTGGATCTATTCCTGAGGATTGTAATGCCAAGAAGACATTAGCCTCATAGCTTGACTCGGAGAAGCCATTGATGTTTACATGAACCTCTAAATTGCGGTGGAAATTGTGATCCATGTGCATGCCATGACGATGATCGCGTGCGCTTTCCGATGACTCGGCGAGGAAGTCATGGGAATGGGACGCATCGTTCGACTTGGACCTGCGGTGGGGTTCGCTAGGTCCTCTTCTTTTACCATTAGGTAAAAGTCCAGAGTCCTTAAGAGAATTCCAGGAAATAAAGGATGCCATAGCCAAAGATGAAACAATTCCTCCTATGGCTACCGACTTCCACTTCTTGGCTCTTCTTTCTGCGGAGATTTTTCGATCTTCTCTCTGCTTTTTCTTCAATGTCTTTTTCGATGGGATAGGTATGTTTCTAAGCCTGGGCAGCTTTTCCTCAAATCCTTTTACTTCCGGTTCTTTGTATACTATGAACCTTCCATTAGTCGGATTTTTGAAAAACTTCCGGTTTATACCATCCATCTTGGATTTCATCCCGTATTTTTCAAGAAGTCCTTTTAAGGTGGTTCCTTCAGGTAACTTCTTGCCTCGGGGGATTTTTGGAGAGAGCAGTGGAGATCTTTTAGATTGTCTGACCTCTATCTCACCTTCTTCCATTGACAAAGTCTTTGAAGAAGAGGGGGTCTCTTTAGGTACATGACCCTTGATAGTACCACAGGCTAGGCATTCCAGAAGCTCTGGGCTGTTTAGGAGGTTGCAGTATCCGCAATTCCATGCTCCTTTTGCCAACCCTTGGAGAGTTGTTCTTTGTTTACTCACCATTTGATTTGTCTTTTTCTGTGCTGAAGATCTGCCTTGATGGGCTAAGCGTTTTGGACTGATGTCACTGGTTCGGATTCACCCGATCTTTCTCACAGTTGATTTCTTGAAGGTCAAGAAGATCTTGATAGTTGCTCATTGAGCTGATGTAACTTCCTCCTTGAGGTGTCTGCTGAGTTGACCTTGTAGGTCGAGATTTTGTGCTTGCAAAATTGCACACTGATGTTGGAGTTGGATATGATCACTTTTGAGAGTGTCATATTTTCTTGCAATATCGGTTATCCATGTTTTGAGGATATATATCTTTTCTTTTAATATCTTGATGACATTAAGATATTCCTGTAATGAATCAAGTATGATGTATACTTGGTCCATTTCCTGTATACAGAGGTCGTAAGATATTCTCATGATATGGCCAAGGATCTTATATAGTTGCTAGAATTATTAGATCTATTCATGATTTCTAAGAGATGTTTTGGAGGATGTCCTTACCTTAAAGCCTTAGCTTTGATATTGATCTTCGAGTTTTCTGGTCCTTGCCTTCAGCAAGGTAATACCAGTCTGATTTGATGTAGATTTTCTGGAGATGAAATCTCCGTTCCTTGGATCGTTTGGGTCTATCATTGCTTCTATGATAGTTTCAGAGTGAAGTGAGGGATGGAGAACATACCTTACTTCTGTATTTTCTTATAGGACTTGAAGCCTTCTTAGAGAAGTTTGCTTCGAATATCTCTTGAGCTGTAAAGTTGTCTGGTCACTGTTTGGGTGACTCGAATGATTCTTCTTATCTTCAGAAAGAAGTTTCTTCTTATCTTCAGAGAGAAGTTTTGGTTTTCTGCTTTTGCAATTTTTGGGGTCGAAATTTTTCCCCGCCCACCCTGGCCCACCACGCTGAGCTGAATCGCACTCTGATGGACTAGGTGGCTTTTCTTGAAAAGCTTTGGACTTGGCCCAATAATTTTGGAAATAACTTTTGGACTTTCATGATAAATAAAGGAACTTGATTTTTACGCGAAGATTTCTCATGAATTGATAATGCCTGTCAATTTTCTAACCTTGGTAATTGCAACGACATGAGGTTGTAAAACCTTAGCGCCTTTTCCCAAGTAGAAAATGTTCTTTCGTCTAATGGTTTTGAAATGTATGATAGAAGAAGAAAACTTACCCTTAAGAATTGTTTCCATCTTCTGCAAGATGTGTCTTGAAGTAGGTTTATAACCTAGGGATTGTTACAGTGAAACTGTAACAAGAGAGATTTTACTAGGAGTACATCAGAATAACATGGAAGATTTTGCTGATGTAAAACTAGTATAGGGGATGTAGAGTTTTTAGCCAAGGGTTATTATTCCCATGAGAAAATCAATTCCTCTTATAGTTTTCCTACCGAGGATACCTTGGAACAGAATGGTTTCCAGAACTTCTAGAATTTTTACAAATAGGGTTACATAAGTGGCTTAACGACTAAAGAACCTGAAGTAACCTGTAGTAATGACTTACTGCGTTTTGGACGACTTACGGCTGAAGGCTCTGATACCATTAATGAGGTATATAGATTTGTAAAAGATGTATGCTTTTGAATGGGGTCAGAGACATGTTTGGAGCCTGTGATCACCAAGAATGATCTTGAGAAGGCTCTGATACCATTAATGAGGCATCAGTGAGTTTTAATGAAGTGATGACCCTTGTTGGTAGAAGAGCCATATGATGTAGGAGCCGGGATCGGAAGAAATACTTCTTCTAGGCTCTGATACCACTAATGAGGCTGATGCATACCGGAGTTCATAACGGAGGGGCATCCGGTGCCGTACAACTGCCATGAGTTCGATATGACCGGACAGTACCGTATGAAATCGTCTAATCTAGACTGGTTTCCCAGAATAGACCAATAATTTCACCTTTTTTGCAATGAATTTTTTTTTTCCAGATGAGGGCTTGAAAAATTAAATCACATTAGATTATATTAATAAAATAAACTTTGGTAAATAGGAATAATGCAATCCCATGCTGTCAAACTCAACACTCTTTTCTAGTCGTTATCAAGTGCACTGAATATTCTCGTTGTCAAAAGAGAAGAAAAAGAATCTACAATCAATGCGAGGCAAGAAAATGCATGGACACATTTTTATTTTAGTCGGAAAGATTAAAATTGACTAGGGATTAGGGGGCTCTTCGACGGTGAAGGTAGACATCATGTTAGGATTTCGGTTTTGACTATTGCCGGATATGTAGGTATAATAGCTTCCCGCGCCAAGGATGAAAAGGGATAGGTGAAAAATCCTACTACTTGACAACTTGCCTAACGGCAAGTCAAAATAACCGATTGCCTGTCCAAATACCCCGATTATTTTAACTTGCTGTTGGTGTGTTAGGCTCTTGAAATGCCGTATCCACGTATAATAGATATGGACTTTGACTGGCGAGCAAACAATCCAGATTATGAATCACAAGATATGCAAAGTCCATAGGCCGATCAATTTATGAAGACTGTGATTGAAAGCTAAACCGTAATTTCGTGGAAATTGATGATGTTCGACTTATGAAGATGCAGCGTTATTACCCAGAAAAGAATAAAGTCATGTATGGTCAGTCTTCTAAGCCGAAGTCAAACAGGGCAAATTGCGTACCTGGCTTTGGAAATCCGGTCGCTGGTGAAATTCCAGAAAGAGACGGAGGAATCCGGCGTCCACCTTGACCGTCCCCTCGCCGTCGCACCTCAACGGCCAGAACAGGTGCTCGCATCCAAACTCGCCCAGCGCTGTCAGCGTCCCGCAGCTCGGCTTGGACCCGTCGATCACCTGGATACCCAAGAACACCAGGTACCCGACCTCGCCGCGTTGGACTGCGTAGAAGTTCCTCGGGGTGGCGGAGTTCGCGAAGCTGCACAGCTCCCACGAGTCCTCCAAGAAGGGCGTCGACGCCAGGAAAGTCGCCAGCATCTTGCTGCTCTCGAACTTGCATCATCAGGTAGGGGTGTCAAATAAGTGGGTCAGGTTGGGTCGAAAATGGTCCAACTCACATCGACCCATTTAATTCGTTTTGACCTATTTTTATGCAATGTAAATTTGATGACCCATACCCGACCCAACTCATACCCAACCCATACCTGATTCATATTACCAACACATATTAATATTTAACTTAATCTAAGAAAATATACTCCAACTTATTTAATCCACTTTAAACTTTTCACATATAAATTATTTGAATAAAAATTTCACATCAAATTTATAAAGTAAATTAAATAATAAAAAATTAGTAAATAAAAAAATGTGGATACCTCTAAATTGAAATAGTCTGAGGAAAAGCAATTTTTTAAAAAAAATCAATTTTTTAATTATTGTTGAGTGAACCTCATCGGATCGGCAACGGAGGTCAAGAACGCATAGAGGAAGGAGATAGAAGGAGAGAGATGATGGATCTACCTAATAATTCACTCAACCCATATTTAACTTTCACTTGACCCATATTTGACCAATTTAACTAAAAGTGACTCATAATATGGGTTTATGACATATAAATCACAATTTAGTACATTTATAATAAGTTTATCCTAAATTAATTTTTTGACCACAAAAATTCCTAAACCGATACATCTATAATAAATTTATCTCAAATGACAACAAAAATCACAAACTAGTACACTTGTGGTAAATTTACCCAAAAATAATTTTTTAATTGCAAAAAAAATTTCAAACCGATACACTTGTGATTAGAGGTGTTAATATAGGTCATAAACCCATAGAATAACTCACTTTTAGTTAAATGGGTCAAATATGGGTTAAATGAAAGTTAAATGTAAGTCAAATATGAGTTAAGTGAATGTTAAATATGGGTCAAATATGGGTTGAGTGAATTATTAAGTAGACTTATCATCTCTCTTCTTCCATCTCCCTCCTCTACGCGTTATTGACTTCCGTTGTCAATCTCGTTATCACGCCGCCATTACCATCGCCGATCCCGAGCTTGTTATCGCCGGCCGGAGCTCAACCTAGATTTGGGTCAGCGAGCCGCGAGGTCATCGGCCTTGGCCGAGCTGCGTCTCGCTTGGATCTGGGTAGGTGAGCCCTGAACTCCCTAGCTACAACAAATTTTGCGGCTCGCCAAGCTTAAGCACTGCCAGCGACCTTGGCGAAGCCTAAATCGGCCGAGCCTCAAGTTCGTTGACCTTGGTCAAGTTCGGGTTTGCTAGCCTGCGTCTTGGCCAATTGTCGTCGGGCAGCACCAGTAGAGGAAAAGGGGAAGAAGAAGGAAGAAGAAAGAAAAAGAAAAGAAAGGGAAAATAAAAAGAAAAAGAAAAAGAAAGAAATAATAATAATAATAAATTCAATTTTTTAAAATAATTAAAAAATTGATTTTTAAAAAATTATTTTCCAAAAACTATTTCAATTTAGAGGTATCCACATTTTATTTATTTATTAATTTTTTATTATTTAATTTACTTTATAAATTTAATGTGAAATTTTTATTCAAATAATTTATATGTGAAAAGTTTAAAGTGGACTAAATAAGTGGGAGTAAACTTTCTTAAATTAAGTTAAAATATTAATATGTGTTGGTAATATGGGTCGGGTTGGGTATGGGTTATCAAATTTACATTGAATGAAAATGGTTCAAAACGGGTTAAATTAGTCAATGTGGGTTGTACCATTTTCGACCCGACCCACCTATTTAACACCCCTACTTGTGATGAATACACCCTCCATCAAATTTGATTTATACCATAAAAAAAAAAAACACAAAACTGGTACAACTACCTAAATCGGTATACTAGTCAAATGTCATGTATTATCAATCCAACAATTTGATAGTAAAATTTAATGGAAACTAATAAAGGGTAAATTTGTCAAAATTGTACCAGTTTGGGGTTTTTGATGGTAAAAAAATTAGTTTGAAGTAAATTTTCCACGATGTACCGATTGGGATTTTTCGTGATTTTAACCCTTTAAAAAATAATTTACCTTATCGATAATCAAAAATTAAGTTTTAATAGATGCTTTCATCGGTGGTCAAGACGTCGATGAATCATGAGCTAAGAAATTAGGTATGCGATGCTCTCAACTTTGACATCACACAAAATTTTGATATATGTACCTTGGATTCTTGATGATGAATCATCGTCATCTCTTCCTCTTCCTTGACTTCTATCCTCCATCTCTACTAGGGGCGTCAAGATGGGTTATGGATCTATTTTGTGAGTTTTGTTTTATCTTAATGGGTCGAAAATGGATCAGAATGTATGACCCAATTTCGACCCAATTATAGAATGTATGAGTCATTTTCGACCCATTTTTAATCCAATTGTAAAATATGTTTTTATTCTCTGAGTCATCCTTGAGCTCGGTGAGTGGTAGTGACCTACCAGTGACCGTAACACTCCGCCACTCACCTTCATTTGATCTCAATTTATAGGTATTTTACAAAAATATAGTTAATTGGTGAAATTCTTTAAAAATATTTCAATTTATAGATTTTTTACATTTTTTATTTTATTTACTATTTTTTAATTTTTTAAATTTGATTTGAAGTTTTATTCATTTAGCATAGAGCTTAGAGTGAGTTTAGGTTTCTTTACAATAATAATGTATTTTAGTAATGCGGGTCAGGTTGGGTATGGGTTAGGTTGGATATGGATCACTAAATTTACATTACATTAATATGGGTTAAATTAGTCAATATGGGTCGGATCATTTTCGACCCGATTCAAACTCGATCCGACCCACCCATTTGATGGGTCCAATCTCCACTTATGTTTTGCATGAAGAGAGACCATCCCAACCATCATTTGGTGCACTTGAATTGATATGATCTCCTTGCTTCCGACCGGAGGCTGAATTCGGTAATTTCTCCCGTGATAACATCCTGGCTTTCCCTTCGATGCAGTCCCTTTGTTCAATACTTCACCTTCGACCCTTTCCGTTTGATCATCAGCAACGACACTCTCTCCCTCTTATTCAGAGTCGACCCTTGCCCTTCGAGCATCCCCAACATCATCATCACTTTCCCTTCGTGCGTCCACTTTGTCGCTTCTTTAAGTTTCAGTGCTATTGCGACGATTCTTGATCTTTCTCCAAACTCATCGCCACTAGTTATTGTATCTTGTGAATCTTCTGCAAGCTGCATATGATCAAAGAGAGAAGGGAATTGTAGCAGTTCTTTTATTAAGATTAATGCTCCGTTCATTTCATGTAAAATATTGTGTTTCAAGAAGCCATTTTCTAGAAAAATGATAATATTTTTTAGTATTCGCCTAAAGCTTGAAACTAAACTAGAAAATAATTTCAATTGTTCTGTGTGGAAAATTAGACTTGATTTATTTTTCAGCACTCCTTTTAAAGTTTTTTTTTTTAATTTTTTTAAAATAAAAATTGTAATTATTTTTATTTTTATTTTTATTTTTCTTTCTACTTCTTTCTTTTAGTATTACTTTTTGATTTTTTTTTTTTTTTTTTTTTTTTTTCCTCATCCTTCTTCTTCGGTTTGTCATTGGTCATTGCGACGGGCCAAAGGCGAACTTGAGGTTCGCTAGATTCCGATGAGCCTCAAGTTCATTGGCCTTGAATAAGCTTGCTAATCTGGCAAGGCCCGAGGCCAATGAACTCATCGCTTGCCAATCGAGTGTGTCGTGCCTTTGGCTTGCCAGCCTCAGGCCTCACCAGATCGATGAGCCAAAGGTGCTTGAGGCTTGCCGGCCTAGGCCTTGCCAGATCTTTGGCTTGTGCTTGTTGATCTAAAAGGAGTGGCCAGCTCAAGCTCACTAGTGGTCGGTGAGCTTGAGAGGAGGATAAGACAAAGAAAATGAGAAAATGAGAACAAGGAAAAGGAAGAATGATTAAGGGTGCGTTTGTTTCGTAGAAATCGTACTATTTTTGGAAAATGTTTTTCATGAAATCATTTTCTTCTTGTGTTGGACAATATATGATTGAAAATGTTTTTAGGCGTTTAGATTGCATTTGGAAAATGATTGAAAAGAAAATGACATAATAAAAAGAGAATGACCTAAAGACCTGATAAAATAGGGAAAATGTTTTCCCATTTCTATGCATAGGAATTCATTTTCCTAAAATAATACATATTATTTATATTGACTGGAAAGTATTTTCCATTAACCAAATATTTTTTGGAAAAACAAACAACGGAAAGTCCGGAAAACATTTTCCGGGAAACTACTTTAATTGAAACAAACACACCATTGTTTGAAAATTTTGAGGATTATTGTAACATATATAGTTGATACCACGAAAAAACCAAAACTGTTACATTTCCGACAAATTTACCTTCTATTAATTTTCGTTAAATTGAATTAATACCATAAATTAGTACATCCGTGACAAATAAATGATAAAACACCAAACTGGGATACATGTCATCCAATTGAGAAAGTTAACTGTAAAATTTAATAGAAACTGATAAATTATAAATTTATCACGAGTGTACTTATTTGAAATTTTTGCAGGTTAAAATATTAGTTTTGAATAAATTTGTTATAGGTATATCAATTCAAAGATTATTCGTGATATTAATCCCTTTTTTTTTTTTTTATGATTTTGAACGTTAGGAAGTTTCGCGAATGTTCTCTTTGAGATGCGGCTGATCTTTTTGCGTGAAGGCCACAAAAGAATGGAGCCATTGCCCGATGATAACATACTAAGGGTGCGTTTGTTTCACGAAAATCGTACCATTTTTGGAAAATATTTTCTAGGAAATCATTTTACATGATTAGTTTTCCTGTGTTTAGTAATATGTGATTGAAAATGTTTTCAGACGTTTGGATGACATTTGGAAAATGATTGAATAACATTTGACCTAATAAAAAGGAAAAACCTAATAAAGAGGGAAAGTGTTTTCCCATTCCCACGCACAGGAATTCATTTTCCTAAAATAAAACATAATATTTATATTGATCGGAAAGTATTTTCATTGACCAAATTATTTTTGGAGAAACAAAGAGCGGAAAGTCTAGAAAACAATTTCCAAAACAACATTTTCATTAAAACAAACACACCCTAAGTGATCGTTGACTATCCTTCATCTTCTTCTTCTTCTTAGAAAGTCATTTACAATCAACTCCTTTTCTTCGCCGTATCTATAAAGAACATGGCTACGACGAGCGACCCCGCCTTGCACATCAGTTTGCCGGCTTGCCATTTTGCGGAAATCGTACCATTTTTGAAAAATGTTTTCTTGGAAATCATTTTCCATGAAAATGATCAGTTTTCCTGTGTTTGGTGATATGTGATTGAAAATATTTTCAAACGTTTGAATACCATTTGGAAAATGATTGAATAACATTTGACATAATAAAAAGGAATGGTCTAAAGGCCTAATAAAGAGAGGGAAACTTCCTACGCATAATAATTTATTTTCCTAAAATAAAACATAATATTTATGTTGACTGGAAAGTATTTTCCATTGACCAAATTATTTTTGGAGAAACAAACAGTGGAAAGTCTGAAAAACATTTTCTAGAAAAATACTTTCTTTGAAACAAATACACCCTTACTACTCTTTCTCATTTCACACCCCTACTAGCCCCCTCTTCTTTCTTCTATCTTAATTTTTTTCTTTTTCAAAAAAATTAAATCTTTAGGGTGCGTTTGTTTCACAGAAATCATACTGTTTTTGAAAAATATTTTCCAGAAAATCATTTTCCATGAAAACGATAAGCTTTCTTGTGTTTGATGATTTGTGGTTGAAAATGTTTTCGGGTGTTTGAATCGCATTTGGAAAATGATTGAATAATATTTGAACTAACAAAAAGGGAAAAATCTAAAGATCTCATAAAAAGGGAAAGTGTTTTCCCTTTCTCATGCATAGGAATTCATTTTCCTAAAATAATACATAATATTTATGTTGACTGAAAAGTATTTTCTATTGACCAAATCGTTTTTGAAAAAACAAACAACAGAAAGTCCGGAAAACACTTTCTGGAAAACACTTTCCAGAAAACTATTTTCATTGAAACAAACGCACCATTCTATTTTCTTTTTCTTTTTTCCCTTTTTAATTTTTTTTTCCTTCCTCCTTCCTTAGTCAGTGGGCGGCACAAAGATGGCCAACGCCTGGCCAAGTGAGCTCGAGGTAGCTGATGACTAGCAAGACTCGAGCTCACCAGCGTCAAGCAAACTCGAACTCACTAGATTTGGCGAGGCATAGGCAAGACTCAAGCTCACCGGCGTCAAATGAGCTCGAACTCATCAGATCTTACAAGGCTCGAGCTTGCTGGCATTAGGTGAGCTTGATCTCATCGGTGTCTAGCGAGGCTCGAGCTTTGTCGATCTGGCGAGATTCAAGCTCGCTAGCGCTAGCCAAGTTCAAGCTCATTGGAATCGGGTGAGCTCAAGCTTGCTTGTGGCTGGTCGCTGGCTATCAACATGGTCGACGCCCAACCAGAGAAGAAAAAAAAAGAAAAAGAAGGATTTTAAATAATTTAATTTTTTTTTTTTTTTCGATTTTACAAAATAAAAAATAATTATAAATTCATATTTTTAAAATTTATTTTCCAAAAGTATTTCAGCTTAAAGCTATTCACATTTTTTTATATTTTATTTACTATTTTTATTGTTTAATTTACTTTTTAAATTTGATGTGAATTTTTTATTCAAATAACTTATAAGTGAAAAGTTTAAAGTTGATTAAATAGATGTCAATTGACTTCCTAAATTAAGTTAAATATTAATGTGTTTCTATAATATAGATTGGGTCAGGTATGAGTTATCAAATTTATATTATATGAAAATGGATTAAAACGGGTTAAATTGATCAATATAAATTGGATTATTTTCAACTCAATCCATCCATTTGCCACCTCTACTTTCAACCCACGGCTGAAATCACTAATTTCTCCTACAAGAACATCCTTCGATGCAATCCATCTGTCCGATTCTTGACCTTCGACACTTTCCAGACGACATTCTCTCCCTCTTGTTTGGAGTCGACGCTTGCCCTTCGATCATCACCAACATCATCATCACTTTCCCTTCAATGCGACCCCTCCGTAGCTTCTTCAAGTCTTCAATGCTGTTTTGACGATTCCTAATTTTTCTCCAAACTCGTCGCTGCTACTGATTATATCTTGTGAATATTCTGTTGGCTCTATCTGATCAAGGAGAGAAGAGAATTGTGGCGGTTCTCTTAGGACTAATGCTTTGTTCATTCCGCAAAAATTAATGTGTTTTGGGTAGTCATTTTCTAGGAAAATAATAATATTTTCTAATATTCGCCTGAAACTTGAAAATGAATTAGCAAGTACATTCAATTATTTGATGTGGAAAATTTTATTTGATTTCTTTTATTTTTCACCCATTTTAATAATTTTTTTAAAAATCAAAATTGTAATTATTTTTGTTTTTTAATTTTCTTTCTACTTTTTGATTTTTTTACTTTTATTTTTTCTTTTCCTCCTCCTCCTTCTTTGGTTGATCACCGGCCACGGCAACAACTGGTGATCGGCCAAAAGCAAGCTCACTGGCCTCAAATAGGCTTGTTAATTCGGTGAGGCTCGAGGTCGGTGAGCTTGTCGCTTGCCGATTGGGTGAGCCTTTGGCATCCTTGGCTTGTCGGCCTCATGCCTCACCAGAATAGTGAGCCAAAGGCACTCGAGGCTCGCCCGAGCGCTTGCTGATCTCAGGCCTTGCCAGATCTCTGGCTCGGGTTCATTGATCTGGCTAGTGGCTAGCTCGAGCTTGTTAGCAATTGGTGAACCCAAGAGAGGGAAAAAAACAAAGAAAAAAAAAGGGAAAAAGGAGAAAAAAGGAAAAGAAGAATCATTGAAATGCTGATTTTTTTTTTTGAAAAAAAAATAAAGAAGAGGAGGCTAGTAAGGGTGTGAGATAAGATAGAGTAAATAAAGAAAATATTTTCCTTTACTAGAAGGGACGACGGGCCCGCCAACCGACGCGCAAGGCGGGTTTTGCTTATGGCAGCCATGGTTCTTTGTAGATACGGAGAAGAAAATGAGTTGACCGTAAACGACTTTCTGAGAAGAAAATGAAGGACAGTCAACGGTCAATTAATATTTTATCATGGGGCAATTGCTCTGTTCTGTGATGGTCTTTTCGTAGGCAAGACACACAGCCGCGTATCAGAGAACATTCACGAAACTTCCTAAGGTTCAAAAATCAAAATGAACAGGAGTTAATATAACGAAAAATATTTTAATTAATATATCTATGATAAATTATCAAAAACCTAACTTGATACATTCATGACAAATTTATCTTTTATTAATTTTTGTTAAATTGCTAAATTAGATAATATGTGTCTTTGTTTAGGGTTTTACCTTCCATTTATCACGGGTGTACTAATTTGTGATTTTTTGTGATATCAATTCAATTTAATAAAAATTAATGGAAGATAAATTTGTCAGAAACGTAATAATTTGGGGTTTTTCATTGTGTTAACTATATATATTAGAACAATCCTCAAAATTTTCAAACTAAGTTATCTGTAAATGGTCTTGTATCATTTAAGAGATTGTGAAGCAAGTGACACTGTGAGATGGAACACATTTTGCCACCTCTGCGACAGACCAATTTATAATATGTAAGGATTGAAAAACAGTTAATTGTTTTTTTTTGGTAAAGAAAAAAAAACAGTTCATTGTTTGTTTCTTTTAAATCAACAAAATATAAAGAATTTAATAGTCTACATATAATTCATGGGGCCAATATCACCAAATAAACGAGAACAAGACACTCATATCACATATATCCCAAACTAATTTTTGTATCACAAAAAATCTCAAATCCAATAGATGTTGCATAGGTATATCAATTTGGAATTTTATTTTATTATTTGGACTTTAGTTTTAGGAAAATGTGGTAAATATTAAACGGTTTGAGACATTTTATGATGCAATAATTAGTTTGGGTTAAACATGGCATGGGTATTGTCACGCCCCGACTCTCGAGCTCGCGGCAACCCCATTTCACTTGAGGTCTATCGTACGACGTCCCGTGCGTGTCGACCAGTTCATTTTATCTTGTAATTATGCACATGCGGAAACGAACAACTCCCAAACCAAACAACGGGGATAGCAACAACGGTAGCGAGAGGAAAGACAAACACCATTTTATATATCGAAGGTTAGCCGGCACACCGGTAAATACATACACGCCTTACTATAGGCGACAAGCTAAGGCCTACTCAAAAAGAGACCGGCCCGGCTAACCTAACACCGCACAAGTGCCTACTCGGCCTCGAGAGGAATCGCTCTCTTCGATCCTCGGACGCATCATCTAGGGCCTGAAAATGTTAACCACGACGGGTTGAGATAAACTCAACAAGTTAAAGTCCTAAGCCCCTGGTTAGGAACTTCGCTCGCCTCGGGAGTTTAACATACAACCTAATACAAAGCAATCGGTGCAATACCACCTCGGAGAAAGACAGCGAAGACAATTTAATAAACGAGGTGCAATCACAAGCGACCAAATATGACATACCTTAAGGGAAACGCAACACCGAACTTAATAATCAAACAATCTTAGTCTTGTCGTATCGCTTTTCGACGTTAGCACGCCCGACATCTTAACCACATCCACGATTGCCAACAATCTCTGGACCAAAGATCATCCTTTCTCGATGTTATTCCAATAGACCGGAGTTCCACAAACTTGACCATACTTCGCTATATCACTCGAATAAATTTTATCCCACAAGCATTCTCTTTTGTCGTCGATAGTTCAGTTCATTTCGCCCTTTCGACATCCTAGAAGCCCGCCGAGTCGCTCCTTGCTCGAGCACTCCGGCCCGGCGTCCACTCCCCGCCCTCATCGGATCGGTCGTCATGGGCATCTACGAATGCACCACTTCTAACAAAAGTCCCTTTTAAACATGCTTTATCTCATAGAGGTATTATCCGCTTTGGCACATCCCATACCAAGCCTCACGGTTTAACCTCATCCGAGCACCTCAAAGTACAAAACTTTCTCCAGCTCGTCAACTCATGAGCTCGTTTCCACGGGACCACTCGTCAACACTTGAAATTTGATCCACCAAATTTTTATGAGCTCACATTCGAACTTCACAAGCCCTCAATCGTTGTGACGCGTAAACAACTACTCGTCCTTGTTGTCTTACCACTTAGTCAAATCCTTTATATGACACATCACTGTAAGTATCGTATTCTCCAATACTAGACTAAATCCTCAAAATTCCACCAATCAACAATCACGCACATTCCCTAATTCTCGGGAATAACTCAATAAATCAAACACTTTCATTTCCACTCGATCTTCGATCATGCATTTCATCATTATTCACGCATATAATTAACAATCGGCAGTTCAAGAAAGCATAACAACCAAGAACACACCAATTTGAAACCAAAATTTACTTATGAACAAGTGCCGTGAATGCGAATCGTGAACGGTAATTATGAACAAGAATCATGAACAAGTAAATATATGAACATAACTAATCCGAAATTAATAAAATAATATTAAACTTAACCATGGTTACTAAATTTAACCTAACTAGGGTTAATTAACTCAACCATGATTAATAATTAACCATAGTTACTTTAGAAACTAACCCTAGTTACTTTAATTAATTAACCTTAGTTACTTTAATACTAACTATGGTCAATTAACTAACCCTAGTCAGCCTTAATTAACTCAGCTACCATTAACAAACTAACCCATAATTAACCAAGCACACAAATTAAACTAATTAACCCCTAAGCAAGATTAACCCCTAAACAAGGATTAGGAAGTTAACTTACTTGGATCGGAAATCCGACGACACCGGCGCGTAGAGGGGAACGAGGGCTACGAGGGGTAAGCTTGGGGATGGCAACGGATGACAAACGATGGCCGAAACGGGCCAAAACAGCCCGGAATCACTGTTCACGCGGAACCGGTGCAGCTGAGCGGAAAAGGCCGAAACGAGCGGTTAACGGCGACCAGCGGTGACCAGGGGTGCGCGGATGGCTTCCTAACTTCCAAGACTACACTTTGGGCGGTTGCAGCGGCTCCGGTGACGGCGGCAAGGCTGTTTTCCGGCTGGAAAACAGTATGGACATCAAAGAACACCAGAAATGGAAGAGAAAAGAAAGAGAAAAAGGGAGAGAGAGTGAGGGCTGGCTGGTGCACGAATTTTGGGGGAGAAAGAGGAGAGAGAAGAGGCTGCTGAAGGCTTGGATAAGGCCAAGGCAAGTGGGCAAGCCACTTGCTGAAGAGCCAATCAAAAACAACCAATAACAAAGCATAAACAAAGCCCACTTGGGCACAAAAGCAAAATGCCAAAAGAGAGAAGCCCATGGGCTGGAAATGGAGGAACTTGGGCCAACTTGGGCCCCCTTGGGCTGGGCTAGATGGGTGCAAGGCCCATTGGGCCACCGGTCTTGAGCCGGCTCACCCGCGGGCCCGAAACCTGGTCCAATTTTCCCCTTTTCCGACACTTCCGTGTCCAATGGAAAATCCGAAAATAAATGAGGTGATGTCCAAATATTTAGTCTTATATCACCGAGAAGTCGGTTCCCAAAATCGGATTAAAAATCGGGGCCAAATTGAGTCGATTGCGACCGTAGTACAATTTGGATTATCGGGCGCCCTTTTTGGACTTTCCTCACATTTGACCCATGGTTAACCATTCTTTGAACCACGTTTACGCCAATTCTCGACTACGTCCCTCGATTGTCGTGTGATCCCTGGGGCTCAATTGAAATCCACATGAAAAGGATTCTTATTTCATTAGATTAATCACCCGCAAGACTTCGTAGAATCGATTTATTTCCACCTTAATAGTCTAGTACTTAGAGGATATCGTTCCGCCCAGTCCTCATGGTCGAAGGGTTCCCAAGATCTAAATCATTTCCTAATCCATTATCCCACGAACACACAGTTAGAAATTTGTACACCAAGGATAATATTGCCCTTTTATAAAATAAAATGGGGTCGATTTTCGGGATGTTATGGCTAGTTTCGAATATCAAAATCCACATATTATTTCATTAGATTAATACAAGAGTAGAAGATTTTCCACCAAAACTACACCTTTTGTTCCCAAGATCTAATGAAATGAGCAGGATGATTAGTAATGGCAATTGAAGCTCTACTCTATGTAGGGATTTCTCTCTTAGACACCTGGATATAAGATTTTGATTGGCTTGTGGAGGTTTCATTTGCAAGTGCTGTTGGCTATATGAAAAGTTAATTATTGAGGAAAGTTTTTTGGAAAGCAATTATTACTTTGTTACTTTTAAGTCAATACAACCGAAAGTTTTAATATTCTAAATGTAATTAAAACAACAATTCTTTACTTATTGCCATTATATCGAGAAAACTGAAAATATTTTACAATTGTACATAAACAAAAATTTCTTTGCATTTATGAAAACAAAGAGGAATATCTGTTGAAGAAAGAAAGCATAATCTAATACTTTCCTTTTTCGTATCCAATTGTGTGGAAGTACAAATTTATATGGTTGTTCGTCTATACATAGCAAATCTAATTCTCTTATAGGCTATAGTATTTATTATACTGCGTTGTGTACCAATTGAATGTATCACAAAATAAATGATTTTTTTTTTATGTAAAAAATTTATCTCTATGTCAATGATTTCCTTTAGTTGATTTGTTCAAGATGGATTAATGATTTGATATTTTTTCTCAAATCCGTGACATCCCATTATGAAAAGCCAATGCAGTGATTTACATTTCGTGACTTTTTGTTCATTCATTATATTTAGATTTTTATCACATTCACCATTGTGTCTTCACATACAAATACGGCTTGAGATATTATCTCCTTTCTTCATCTCCATAAGTGATGTAAGTATCTGCATCTTGATGGTTGCATACATATAGCACTTCGATAAATTCATCTCTGCTTCAAGCATTGATAGAAATGTCCTTCAAGTTGGTTTTGATCTATAATTTGTGAAGGTGAATTCGATATTTTCAATGTTACTCTTCAATAGGTTTTCTTTAATGGTAAAAAAGGATGACCATATGTCATTGAATTTTCTTTGCTCCTTTTTAAAAAAATATTTTTATCTTATCTTTTCTTTATTTATCCCTTTTTCCAGTTTCCAAACCCGCGCACGAGCCATCACACAATCCAAAGCCGTAGAACTATATATCTTTATGCCCTCATAGCAGTAACATCGGCAAATGAATAAGTTAAATTCACGATCCAGATTATGGATCATAAGATATGCAAAGTCCATAGGCCGATCGACTTATCAGGAAGGTGAATGAAAGCTAAAACCGTAATTTCGTGGAAGTTGACGATGTTCGACTGATGAAGATGCCACGCAATTACCCGGAAAAGAACAAAAGTCATGTAAAGACAGTCTTCAGAGTCAAAGTCATAAAAGGCCAAAGGTCTGCGTACCTGGTCGTGGAAATTCTGCCGCTGGTAAACTTCCAAGAAGAGACGGAGCTGCCGCTGGTAAACTTCCGAGAAGAGACGTAGGAATCCCGCGTCCACCTTGACCGTCTCCCAGCCGTGGCCGTGGCCGTCGCACTCGCACCTCTACGGCGAGTACAGACGCTCACATCCACACTCTCCCAGCGCCATTGGGGTCCCGCAGCTCAGCTCGGACCCATCGATCACGCGGACGCCTGAGAACGCCAGGTACCCGACCTCACCGCGTCGGTCAAAAGAAAGTCGCCAAGTATCTCGCTGCCCTCGAGCCTGCATCAGTAAACGCAATGGGGTGAGAAAGGAGACGACACATCGACATCCGGCGATGAAAGGACAATAGAGAGAGTGGGGTGGATCACGCACGGTGACGATTAGGCCGCCATGGAGAGCGCTCGAGTCTTTCAGTCTCTGTGTCGAGTAAGCAGGTCCAGCCTTGGGCGTGTTTGCGAAAATGTCTGAACGGAAGTGGATTGTTCTGAGAGCCGAGAGCGGCCACATGAAGGATACGGTGGGTCGGCGAACCAACGCGAAAGAAGGAGAAAGAAGGGGGTATGATTGGCGATTTCCATCACCAAAACTTAGGACCAAGCAATTGGGCCATGCCGGACCGAGCCCAAAAGAAACAATCGGCCATGCTGTGTATGGTTCCTTGTCTCCCCTGCCCATGACTGGACGGAGGCCTACCTGAGCTCGGGCGGGGCCTAACTCTCTCTCTCTCTCTCTCCCTAAATTTGACTAGTACGTTCTCGATGCGTAACATCCACAACTACTTGAGGCGACTGGTATTTTTCATTTGGACTCATTGTCATTGACAGTCATATATTTTGAATCAGCTGTTTGGTTTCTTAGATCATGAGAGAGTACAAAAAATTTAGTCGAAGCTGCACAATTTGTTCCCGAGATATAATGGACTGAGCCCAGGCCCCCAATATGTGTGGAGATTTCTCTCTGAAATACATGAATATAAGATTTAAATTGATTTGTGGAGGTCTACTTTGTAATACACTAGATCAGTCAAATGGGTGAATTGAATCAGGTTGACAATGATCTAGTTCAAATTGATCCGATTACAAAATAAAAAAAATTGACGAGATATCATCGATTTGGACCTAAAATATACTCAGCCTAGTCCAGGCTTTAATTCATGACAATTTTTCTCCTTAAATTGTTTTGTCTGAAGAGTGAGCAACTCTATGGACCAGCTCACTTAATTATCCAAATTTAAGATACATAATAGCCATGAAAGAATACTCAAGTCTTTGATATAATTAGTTTAGAACAAATTAGTGAGAATGGTGGCTGTTATATATCAAATCATCTCCAAAATGATATATTTCCACCCATAAGTGATGTCTAGCCACTGAAATGTCTGCTAAATGTTAAATATCATTCTAAACATAACTAAAGAACCTTGTACAATCGGGAGTACCGAACTCCCTGCTCATTCCAGCTCCAGTCAAAACCACAAGCTTCGTACTGCAAGCCAATTTATACATATTAAGTAACATGAATTTGGTCAGGGAACTTACGTCTCACTAAGAAACCAGACACTTGGGAACATAAGTACAAAGTAAGAAGTCATTGCAGGTAAAGGGTAAAAGAGTCTAAGATTAGACATCTATTCAAAAAACTGATGCAAACGATCGGTGTCCTCGAGGCTTGGAGGATCTGAATCAGGCACCAACTTCTTGTCCCTCGAGAATTTGGGAGGTGCTTTCTCTGGATTCCCCGAAGAAGCCCCAGGAACCGATATGCGGGCATTTATATGAACAGACCTCGTCAAAATGACTCCTAGCTTCGAAACCTTATTATAATCACACAGCCTCTACAAGACCCCGAGAGAGAGAGAGAGAGAGAGAGAGAGAGAGAGAGAGAGAGACTTGCTGAACATGCTGTACAATTGTAGGATCGAGCATTCATTGAACTACATACTGAAAAACTTTTTGGCACGGACCAATAATGAAATTCAACTGTAGTGTTGCTGCAATAAATAAATGGAGCTTCCCCATTTGAAATTTCCTTATACTGCAGTTGTCTGCATTCAACATGATTACACCAGAGATGAAGATCTCCGCATAAACAATGATGAATGTCATTAATTTCTCTTTAATCACAATCCATTCCATTCAGAGCTGGATCAGAAGGTAGCTGCAGGAGTTCGACTTCAAAGCTTTCCAATCCTCAGCCCATAATCTGTAACTTGAGTTCTTAGCCAAAACATCTATAGACACCTCCTTCCTCTCAATTAGCTCCTCTGTGTACTTCTCAAAACCGTTGATGTTCACCAAAAGCAGTTCCAACTTATTCGGGTTCCTTTCCTCTTCCGCAATCTTGACCCAGTCCTTCGCTTCCTCCACCTTCACCCAAAACAAAGAATCTTGAGCCAAGCTTGCATACTTGCTCCTCATTCTTTTGTTGTGGTTCTTGCGCCGCAACAGCAATCATTCGATCCCACCATTTGTCCAAAATCTGAAATCTCCTATCCCTTCCATGCTTGATGTAATGTCCCTTCTCCCGGTGATTACCACGACAGTAATAGCGAGCGATTTCCGGTGGCTTGCCAAGCAGCCCATAGAAATGGGATGCATCAATCCAATCGGACATGCAGTGGAAATTGTGCGAGAGTTCATTTTGTTCCACCATGTGTCTCGTGTGGATTTGAGAAGTATTTAATTAACTGTGGATCTATTCCTGTGGATTGTAATGCCAAGAAACATTAGCTTCATAGCTTGACTCGGAAAGGCCGTTGATGTTTTTCCTTTTCAGGAATTGCAAAAAAATAGTCCTGTATAATAACAACAGATGTTGCATTATCCAGACAGATTGCTCCCTCATCTGAACAGAATAGGTAGCTTCCCAATAGCCAAAACAAATTGTTCCTTGCCTCTTCTTCTGATTGTGCAGCATCTTTAACACAATCCCTTAGCATTTCAAAGAGACTAATTATGTGAGAAGATGGAGGAAGGAAGCCTCCATATAGCCAATAAAACCTTTGCCTGGGAAGGCTTACACTGTTGGTAAAGTGACGCCCTTCCTCTTACAGCCTTTTGAATCCTAGCCAACAGAAGATAAGGCTCAATCGACTTGTTTTTAAACCGTTTGAAATTGTGTTCCATCCAAACACAATAGAAAGATAGCTTGAGGAGTCTTGCCTCCAAGTTTTTGCCCTTAGACAGCTAAGAAAGACCCTAGTCGACGTTTCCTTAAACTGCAGTTGTCCACATTGAGCACGATTACACTAGAGATGAAGATGATGAAGATCTCCATAAAGAATGATGAATGTCATTAATTTCTCTTTAATCACAATCCATTCCATTCTGAGCAGGATCAGAAGGTGGCTACAGGAGCTTTGACTTCAAAGCTTTCCAATCCTTAGCCCATAATCTGTAACTTGAGATCTTAGCCAGAACATCTATAGACACCTCCTTCCTCTCAATTAGCTCCTCTGCATACTTTTTGAAACCGCTGATGTTCACCAAAAGCAATTCCAACTTATTTGGGTCCCTTTCCTCTTCCGCAATCTTGAGCCAGTCCTTCACTTCCTCCACCCTTGCCCGAAACAAAGAATCCTGAATCAAGCTTGCATACCTACTCCTATTCCTTTTTTGTTATTTTGTTGTAGTTCTTGTGCCGCAACAGCAGCTTTTTGATTCCACTATCTGTGTGAAATCTGAAATCTCCTATTCCTCCCATTCCCTTCTCCTGGTGCTTACCAGGATGGTAATAGCAAGTGATTTCCAATGGCTTGGCAAGGAACCCATAGAAATGGGATGCATCAATCCAATCAGACATGAGGTGGAAATTGTGAGAGAGTTTATTTTGTTCAGCCCAGAGTATGACATCATTCCAGAATGCGGCAAGTAAGAACAGGTTCAAGTCAACCATGGACTCCCTCCAGGATGCTTCAAATTTCTTGAATGTGTGGGAATACCGAAGCTGATCCCTGGACTCATTGCAGTGTACCCCATACCACTCGAGTTGTACCCTGCAGGGCATTATCTTAGATAGTCTGATAGTTAGATGAGCATTGTTCAGGTTGGGTGCACGTCCCATGTGCCGAGCCATTTGCAGGCAATCTTTAGCTGATTTGTCATCCTGCACGGTGATTAAAGATACAACCCACAAAGTGAAGACTAAGAACTTATCATTCAATGATTACCAAAAAGATGTCTTAGTATAAGTTTACATCATTCTGGGTGCATTCGTATCTCTGAAAACAGTCTCCAGCAGTCATGCACAATTCAATAAGACTGTCTTGCTCTTTGTGACAGGTAAATTCAACAAAACATTATGGTTATTCAGAAGAAACCCTTGATAGTTGACACATCTCTGTTGCTCTCAAATGAATTTGCTATTCAGCTTTCTAGTGGATGAGAAATTAGAAGCAGCATTTTCAGAATGAGAAATGGTCAATAGATTTTCAAGAGTGCTTAGTTAATTACAGCCTGACATCACCTTCACACATCGGATTAAGAACTAGAATCTTAATTAGCTTTTTATGTAAATTTTAAATCCTACCAAATCCATTTAAGTTAGGAGGATTGGCGGAATTCATGTATTAGCAAACAAACATTATCTTCTCATTTACACCCTTATTTTATATCTATTGCAGATGTTTAAGAGGATATTTATCTCATCGTGCATTCTTTTTCTTGTTTTCCCTGGTCAATAAAAAATTCGCAGTGAGTTTTTCAAGATAAAGGCCTTGAAAGATTAAATCACATTAGATTAAATTAAAAATATAATAACTTTGGTGAAAAGGAGTATCGCAATCTCATGCTATCAAACTCAACACTCTTTTCATGTTGTTATGAAGTGCATCGAATAAACTCACTGTTAAAAGAGAAGAAAAGAAGACTCTGCAAGCAATGCAAGACGAGAAAATGCAGAGAGACACATGCCTTTCGAGATACTCTCAACAGTTAAAGTCTGCCATGCTACTGTTTATACGTTTCCTACCAGCCACCAATTATCTTGGTTCTTTTTTTTTTTTTTTGGTAAAGATTATCTTGGTTCTTTTCTGCTTTGAAAATCAAGTAAACGGGCTCTTGAAATGTCGTATTCACGTATAGTAGCTACGGACATGACTGATGGACAAACAATCCAGATCATGGTCACAAAATATGCAAAATCCATAGGCCGATCGATGTATCAGGAGGGTGAATGAAAGCTAAACCAAAATTTCGTGGAAGTTGATGATGTTCGACTGATGAAGACGCAACGTAATCACCCAGAAAAGAACAAAGTCACATAAAGACAGCCTTCTAAGTCGAAGCCAAACAAGGCAAATGGACTGTTGTACCTTGACCGTCCCCTCGCCGTCGCCGTCGCACCTCAACGGCGAGAACAGATGCTCGCATCCGCACTCGCCCAGCGCCATCAGGGTCCCACAGCTCGGCTCGGACCCATCGATCACCTGGACGCCCGAGAACGCCAGGTACCCGACCTCACCGCGTCGGTGGTCCACCACGAAGCTCCTCGGGGCGGCGGAGTTCGCAAAGCTGCACAGCCTCCACGGATCCTCCAAGCAGGGCGGCGGCCCAAGAAAGGAGACGACACTTCGACATCCAGCGATGAAGGGGCAATAGGGAGAGTTGGGTGCGTCACGCACGGTGACGATTCGGCTTCCATGGAGAGTGCCCGAGTCTTTCAGTCCCTGTTTCGAGGGGGGAGGTCTGGCCTTGGACATGTTTGTGAAAGTGTCTGAAAGGAAGTGGACTGCGCTGCAAGCGGAGAGCGGCTTATATGAAGGGACGGCAGACCGATGAACGGGGAGCGTGAGAAGCTGCTGCGATGGTTCCACGAATATACGACGAAGAAACGGCTCCTTCTTTTCCGGAAAAAAGGGAGGGAAAAAGGAGCTTTTTCCCTTTTTTAGGTTTCTTTGAATTTTTGGTGAAAATGGGTGAAGTTGACAAGCCATGGTCCCTCGTTTCCCATGCCCGTGATCGAATGGAGACTTGCTTGGGCTTGGGACGGGCCTAATTCTCTAAACTTTTTATTTATATTTAATTTTCTTTTCAATCAACCCTACTCTAATTTTTAATTACAGATTTTTGTCTTACTAAAGTCAAAATTCACACTCGAAACTCAATTGTCCCTATCCCAACCCCTATAAAATATGGGGATTTGAATTCTTCATCATTTCTTCTCATGTGAGAAAAGACAAATCTCAATAGTTATATTGTAGAGATTTGACTAGTACCTTTTTGACGCATAATATTTATGACTAGTTGAGGCGGCTACAACATTTCTCATCTTTCTTCGGACTCATTGTCATTAGTAATCATATATTGTGAATCTGTGGCTTGTTTCCTTAGATAATTGAGAGAGTAGAGAATTTCCCATCAAATTACACATTTGATTCCCTAGATCTAATGGAATGAGTCGTGGGCTAGGACTTGGGATGCACTTTAGCAACATGGAGATGTGGGTGAGCACCAAGCTGACGGACAAGAACACATGCATGAACAGGTTTGGAGTGGGGTTATAGAATGGGGAGTGAAGGTGCCTATAAATAAATTCATTTTTTTGTTTGTTTTGCCTATATGATTTTAGCTAGCACGAGTTACGGACATCATTGTGGAAGTTGATTTCGAAATTTGCAAAACCATGAGTTTTTACATTAATTACACGTTCTTTATATCTGGTATTAAAGTGTCAACTTTTTTTTTTCCCCTAACCAACAGTTTATACGAAATTACCCATGCTCTTGAAGAATTCCAGGCTTGACATCACCCGAAATTTGGTATAGTATAAACAATCTTAACATTATACTTTCATTAAATATCTTGAAATTGGGTTTCTTTCCAAACCCACTACAACCCATAAATAATTGATTTTTGGTTTATTAAACCCATGCCTACCCATATGCCAAATTTTAGACAACCCAATCTCACCCAAGCCGTTAAATAGGAGTTGAAACTTATTTTGCCATCTCTGCAAGAGACCGATCTGTCATATGTGAGGGTCCAAGTTTTTGAGACATGTTGAACAACAGTTAATTATTTATTTCTTTTAAATCAACAAAACTAGAAACAATTTAATATTCTATAAGTAATTCATGGGGTTGATATCACTATATTTCAAGAATGGTACACTCATACAACATTTACTCTTAACTAATTTTTTTTTTTGACCTAGTAAGGTAATTTAATATTCTATAGGTAATTCATGGGGCCGATATCACCAAATATTTCAAGAATGGTACACTTATACACCATTTACTTTTAACTAATTTTCGTATCATAAAAAATGTCAAATTAGGTAGATGTTGCATGAGCGTACTAATTTGAAATTTTTTATGATATAAATATTGGTTTCGGATAAATGTGGCATGAATTATGCAGTTTGAGATTTTTTATGACATTAAAATTAGTTTTAGATAAATGTAGTACGAGTGCATCATTTTTGAATATCAAAATCCATAGCTTGTTTCATTAGATTAGTGAAAGAGTGGAGAATTTTCCACTCTAACTACACGTTTTGTTCTTCAAATCTAACGAAATGAGCAACAAATTCATAAAATATGATCAGCAATGGCAATTGAAGCTCTACTCTATGCGGCGATTTCCTCTCCAAGACACCTGGACATAAGATTTAGATTGGCTTGTGGAGTTTTAATTTGCAAGTACCGATTTGCTATGCGAAAAAAGTTGATTATTGAGAAACAATATTCGTCTGTTACTTTTAAATCAAGAAAAGTGAAAGTTTTAATATTCTACATATAATTAAAACAGCAGTTCTTTACTTATTTCCTTTATATCAAGAAAACTGAAAACATTTTACACTTGTACATAAACAAAGATTTTCTTTGCATCAGTGAAAAGAAAGAGAACATCTGTTGGAATAAGAAAACATATAAGTTACGTCTAATATTTTCCTTATTCATACCCAATCTTGTCGAGCTCAAATGTCAACGACAACCTCATTGTTGGTAAGAGATATCTCAATGGCCAAGTTTACAATTTAGAGGGGTGGAGAAAAATTCTTAATCAAAAGTTTGACTAAAACAAACTGCAGAAAAAGAAACTAAAAAAGAATTGGAAATAGAAGAGCCGCAAGAATAAGAGGAAATACCAAAAATACAGAGATGTATAGAATATTATTACTTGAGGCTTAGTGTTTCTCCCTATTGATTATACCACATACATAGAAATATGAAATATAAGAGCGAATCAAACATTTGATTCAGTATAGTCAAAAGTAATGAAATTGGGGAGCATCTGTGCAATGGAGTTGAACCAAAGGGGAGGATCTGCAGAGACGGTTATTTTGATATGGTAGATCATCACTTATTGAAGTGTATTATGATCATGATCCTTCTTTTAAAAGATTGCTTCACAAGGGAGTATAGATACCATCGATTCTTGATGATGAATCATTGTCATCTCTTCCTCTTACTCAACTTCTATCCTTGTAGTTCAATCATTCTCCAAGTTGACCGCCGGCATTGATGTTTCGCATGGAGGGGAGACCATCCCGACCACCATTTGGTGCACTCGAACTTCTACAGGCAGTTGGGACGATCTCCTTCTGAATTCGCTAGTTATCGTCCTTTTCCCTTCGATGCAATGTCTCTGTCCCTTTCTTGACCTTCGACCCTTGCTGTTTGATCATTGGCATGCAATCGAATCATGGAAATCGGGAACATCCACCTTGATCTCACGGTCTCCTCGATCTTGATGCCCTTCTAAGGCCTGGATCATGAAGCTCTCGAGTACCTCAAATTAACAAAGGAAGAGGAATTACAGATCTTATTCAGAGTTGACTCTTGCCCTTTTATCATCATCGCTTTCCCTTTGATGCGATCCCTTTGTGGGTACTTCAAGTCTTAGACGCGATTGTGACAATCCTGATTTTTCTCCAAACTCGTCGCCATTATTGATTGTATCTTGTGAATCTTCCGCTGGCTCCATCCGATCAGAGAGAGAGACTTTTGGCAGTTCTCTTAGGACCAAAACTTGTGTAGCTCTTGAACTACATACATGAAATACTTTTGGCATGGACCAATAATTAAATTCAACTGTAGCATTGCTGCAATAAATAAATGGAGCTTCGCCATTTGACGTATCCTTATTCTGCAGTTGTCTGCATTGAACACGATTAAACCAGAGATGAAGATCTCCGCATAAACAATGATGAATGTCATTAATTTTTCTTTAATCACGATCCATTCCATTCAGAGCAGGATCAAAAGGTGGCTGCAGGACCTTCAACTTCAAAGCTTTCCAATCCTTAGCCCATAATCTATAGACACCTCCTTTCTCTCAATTAGCTCCTCTGTGTACTTCTCGAAACCATTGATGTTCGCCAAAAGCAGTTCCAACTTGTTCGGGTCCTTTCCTCTTCTGCAATCTTGAGCTAGTCCTTCGCTTCCTCCACCCTCACCCAAAACAAAAAGTCTTAAGTCAAGCTTGCATACCTGCTCCTCCTTCTCTTGTTGTTAATTTGTGTGGTTCTCACGCCGCAATAACAATCATTCAATTCCACCATCTGTCCAAAATCTGGAATCTCCTATCCCTTCCATGCTTGATGTAATCTCCCTTCTCCTAGTGCATACCACGACAGTAATAGCAAGTGATTTCCAGTGGCTCGGTGAGGAGCCCATAGAAATGGGACACTTCAATCCAATCGTACATGCAGTGGAAATCGTGTGAGAGTTAATTTTGTTCCGCCATGCATCTCATGTGGATTTGAGAAGCATTTAATTACCTGTGGATCTATTCCTGAGGATTGTAATGCCAAGAAGACATTAGCTTCATAGCTTGACTCGGAAAGGCCATTGATGTTTATCCTTTTTCAGGAATTGCAAAAAAATAGTCCTGTATAATAACTATACTTCAGATGATCTTCAAAACTGGAAGCTGGAGAGACTATCTTGAGCATCCAAATGCATCATCTAAACAACAGACGTTGGATATCAAAACTGGAAGCTGGAGAGACTATCTTGAGCATCCAAATGCATCATCTAAACAACAGACGTTGGATATCAAAACTGGAAGCTGGAGAGACTATCTTGAGCATCCAAATGCATGATCTAAACAACAGACGTTGCATTATCCAGACAGATTGCTCCCTCTTCTGAACAGTATAGGTAGCTTCCCAATAGCCAAAACAGATTGTTCCTCGCCTCTTCTTCTGATTGTGTGGCATCTTTTACACAATCTCCTAGCATTTCAAAGAGACTAATTATGTGAGAAGATGGAGGAAGCCTCCATACAGTAGCCAATAAAACCTTTACTTGGGAAGGCCTACACTGTTCCTCTTACAACCTTTCGAATACTAGCCAACTGAAGATAAGGCTCAATCAACTTGTTTTAAAACCATTTGCAGTTGCGTTACATCCAAACGCAATAGATAGTTGCTAAGAAAGATAGCTTAAGGAGTCTCGCCTCCAAGGTTTTGGTACATTAGACAGCTAATAAAGACCCTATTTGACGTTCCTTATACTGCAATTGTCTGCATTGAACACGATTACACCAGAGATGAATATGATGAAGATCTCCGCATGAACAATGATGAATGTCATTAAATTTTCTTAAATCACAATCCATTCCATTTAGAGCAGGATCAGAAGGTGGCTGCAGGAGCTTCGACTTCAAAGCTTTCCAATCCTTAGCCCATAATGTGCAACTTGAGTTCTTAGCCAGAACATCTATAGACACATCCTTCCTCTCAATTAGCTCCTTTGCATACTTCTCAAAACCGTCCATTTTCGCCAAAATCGGTTCCAACTTATTCAGGTCTTCTTCCTTTTCTGCGATCTCGAGCCACTCTTTGCTTCCTCCACCCTCGCCCAAAATAAAGAGTCTTGAGTCAAGCTTGCATACCTGCTCCTTCTCCTTTTTTGTTATTTTGTTGTGGTTCTCGCGTTGTAACAGTAGCCTTTCGATTCCACCATTTGTGCAAAATCTGAAATATTTTCCTATTCCTCCCATTCCCTTCTCCTGGTGTTTACCGGGATGGTAATAGTGAGTGATTTCCAATGACTCAGCGGGGGGCCACCTTTTGATTCCACCATCTGTGCAAAATCTGAAATCTCCTATTCCTCCCATTCCCTTCTCCCGGTGCTTACCAGGATGGTAACAGGGAGTGATCTCCAATGGCTTGGCGAGGGGCCCATAGAACTGGGACGCATCAATCCAATCAGACATGAGGTGGAAATTGTGAGAGAGTTTACTTTGTTCCACCGTGAGTATGACATCATCCCAGAATGTGGCAAGTAAGAACAGGATCAAGCCAACCATGGACTCCCTCCAAGGTGCTTCAAATTTCTCGAATGTGTTGGAATACCCAAGCTGATCCTTGGACTCGTTGCAGTGTACCCTGTACCACTCGTGTTGTGCTCTGCAGGGCATTATCTTAGATAGTCTGATAGTTAGATGAACATTGTTCAGGTTTGGTGCACGTCCCATGTGCCGAGCCATTTGCAGGCAATCTTTAACTGGTTTTGAAATATTGTCATCCTGCACAGTGATTAAACATACAACCCACAAAGAGGAGACTAAGAACTTATCAACTTATCATTCAATGATTACCAAAAAGATGTCTTAGTATAAGTTTACATCATTCTGGGTGCACTTGTATCTCTGAAAACAGTCTGCAGCAGTCATGCACAATTCAATAAGACTGTCTTGCTGTTTGTGACAGGTGAATTCAACAAAACAATATGGTTATTCAGAAGAAAACGTTGATAGTTGACACATCTCTGTTGCTCTCATCATGCGTTCTTTTTCTTCTTTTCACCAGTCAAAAACAAATTCGCAGTGAGTTTTTCAAGGTGAGGCCTTGGAAGATTAAATCTCATTAGATTAAATTAAAAATATATTAACTTTGGTGAAAAGGAATATCGCAATCTCATGCTATCAAACGCAACACTCTTTTCATGTTGTTATCAAGTGCATCAAATGAACTCGCCGTTAAAAGAGAAGAAAAGAAGACTCTGCAAGCAATGCGAGTTGAGAAAATGCAGAGAGACACATGCCTCTCGAAATACTCTCAACTGTTAAAGTCTGCCGTGCAAATGTTTATACGTGTCCTACCGATCACCAATCATCTCGGTTCTTTTCTGCTTTGAAGATCAAGTAAATGGGCTCTTGAAATGTCGGATTCAAGTATAGTACGGACAAACAATCCAGATTATGGATCAAAAGATATGCAAAATCCATAGGCCGATCGATGTATCAGGAGGGTGGATGGAAGCTAAACCCTAAATTTCGTGGAAGTTCATGATGTTCGACTGATGAAGACGCAACGTGATTACCCAGAAAAGAACAAAGTCACGTAAAGACAGTCTTCTAAGTCGAAGCCAAACAAGGCAAATGGACTGTTGTACCTTGACCGTTCCCTCGCCGTCGCCGTCGCACCTCAACGGCGAGAACAGATGCTCCCATCCGCACTCGCCCGGGGCCATCAGGGTCCCGCAGCTCGGCTCGGACCCATCGATCACCTGGACGCCTGAGAATGCTAGGTACCCGACCTCACCGCGTCGGTGATCCGCCACGAAGCTCCTCGGGGCGGCGGAGTTCGGAAGCGCAGTGTCCACGACTCCTCTAAGAAGGGCGTCGACGCCAGGAAAGTCGCCAGCATCTCGCTGCTCTCGAACCTTCATCATTTATACGACGCAATTGGATGAGGAAGGAGACACTTTCGACGAGACGATGGTAAATCAATAAATCGGAAAAAGTTGGATTGTTTTGTGAAATAATTTTTGGTCTTATAAAAAAGTGGAATTTGTGCTCGTGAAAATTATCGAATAATCGGAAATGAAAAAGATGACCGAAATTTTGTATACAATGT
The DNA here is from genome assembly GCA_014182735.1 of Corymbia maculata. Taxonomy (NCBI): domain Eukaryota; kingdom Viridiplantae; phylum Streptophyta; class Magnoliopsida; order Myrtales; family Myrtaceae; genus Corymbia; species Corymbia maculata. Next base: position 609,473 of record CM024690.1, on the reverse strand, counting down.
GGAGTTGAATTTGTTGATTCTCGAAAACGAAGGTATCAAATGGGATACATCAAAAATTAGCATGTCCAGTAACTCATATGTGGTATTTGAAATGTCTTCCTAATTATATCACGAATATTTTAAACAAACCTCTTAAAGAATTAGAATGGTTAGTATATCCCGACGTGTGATTTGATCGAAATTCTGATTTTACATATTCGAAATGAGAAACTATCATTTCAGTCAACTGAATTAGGATTCCCCATATCTGACATATCCCGTGAAAAGAGGAACACCTTATCCCAAAGTTGAAAATGTCATTACCATGCTAATAATGAAGGTTTTGGCCCTGTGAGTGGGGGCATAAAGTCCATCGAGAATTTGGCAAAATTTGCCAGTTTGGAGACAGGGACTGAGGTTCCTTTGACCTTTTCCACATGAGGGTGTGACTCAAGTGACTAATGGGGCTTATGCTGTGTACTCGCCATTCAATTTGAGACTATATTTGTATTCTTTTGAAAGGACAAAATAGGAATTGTTGACATAAATTGTCCTTGTATTTTGGTCTCTCTTGCTATATTAGGGTTATGAGACTTTCTGGTAAATTTGTTAGACCATTTAGAACACCAAACCATGCAAAATGCACATTTTGGTCTACCTAGTTGGAGTCCACATAAGGCATCCTAAGAAGGAACCACTCAATGTTTCTCTAAAAAGAGTGATGTCAATTGTGTTAGGTACTAGCATTATTAAAATTGGTCACAAGAAAAGGGTTTTGTTAATGAGAGCGCTTTTGTTATTGCCTAACTTTGGTAGGGGAGATGAATATATCCTTCACCCCAAATAGCGATATCCTGTCCCCGTTCAACATCATCTGCCACCCCTAGTGGGTCAAGCTCGACTCTTCAACTTATTTGGAATTTGTTGAATCCTTAACCACACGAAGTCAAAAAAGATTACCGACTTAATATTGCATTTTTTTTTCAGTATGACTTAAGAGAGATTTAGCTAATAAGGCTAGGTAACATAGAAGACAAATTTCGATGTGTTATAAGCATCGTTACTTAGTTTTCTTTATCTATAAAAGTTTCCAAAAGTAAAAACCTAATCTATTTCAATCTTATTCAGATCCCTCTATTGATAGTAGAATATTCGACCAATTAGTTTTCAAGGGTTTAATGATCTCCCATTCTCATGTTGATGCGTCCCGACTTTTCCTCAAACAAAAAAATGGTAAAAAAATGAGAGATCACGGCACAACTAAATATGCACACTTCTCTTTGTTTGTTTTTAGTCAAAAAGTGAAGACAAAATGCATGTTAAAACTATGGGAGTTATCCTTTTTTTTAGTTAAATTATTCTTTATTATTTAAAATATAATAATTAGGAACCGATTTATATTATATCAATTTCAATTTATTGTGCTTATCAATTTGAACACATTCATTTTTTTCATCATTCCCTTCATTTTTTTAAGGAGTCTATTCATTTGTCACCCCTCTTTTCGAGGAATCCAATTTCGTGAGTAATTGTCTTTGATTTCCGTTAAACCAATTAATCAATTGAAAGGAAAAAGACAACGAAACATATCTTTTATTTTGCTTTTTTGTTTCCTAATCTACGATAATCCATTGTTTTTACTACAAATGTTTATTCGTGGGAAAAGTATGGCTAATATGGAGAAGCTTCAGTTGTGATACAAATGTTAGTAATTATCTTATTGGAGAGATATATGCTGATTGAATAAAGAAAACCCGCAGGAGTAATAAAACTAGTAGCACATATAACCACAGTATGTATTGTATATGGCACTGTGGACTTCCTGTAACAGGAATAACTTTGCTTGATTTGTAAACAGTAAAATCTTCCCTCACTTAATGTTTGAGTCGACAGAATTTCATTAGCCGAATGAACAAAAGAGAGAAAAGAAAGCAAAGAAACAAGATAATTTGGCTCTTCCTATTAGACATGGGACGGATCCAAATTTCCAAAAAAAAAAAAAAAGTAGAAAGAATAAGAGAGCACAAAGAATTACTCCACATGCAAATTTTCTGGAAAAATCCCTTCATTTTCACAAGAAAATTCACCCTCACTTGTTTGTTTTGTTGTGCCAAGACGCGACTCATGAACTAAAAAGTGATAGTTCCATGAAAATCAATTTCACCCAAATCCTTATACTAAAAGAGAACCCATTCAAGAAAGTTGAACGAGTTAAATGTACATATCAACCAAAAAAAGTCCTCTGCTTCCTTCCTTTTATCAAGAAAACCGAACACATTTTACATATATTAGTCCATAAAACTATATATCTTAGTGCACTGAGTCATTTCGTGTGAATGTTGAAAAATGAAAATTTTAGCATCAGAATTTAATTACATGTGTATGGTTATACGCAAAAGCAAAAATTAACATGCCCTTCCTACTGAATTTTGAGAAACCTCATCACTTTACATGATTATAAATACTTAATTCTCACCCATGTATTTTAAGTAGTATATGTCATAATGCATATCCGGATGGGTAATTCCATATTCAGTTTATCAAATTAATATATAGGAGATTGGTTAAAAAATTCATAAATTGGCGGGGTGCATTTTTTTTCATTATAAGTATCAGTATCATATTTTGGACTATGGAATATTGGGTTTGGGTTTACGTTCCAATTTAAGGTTAAGAGATGGTTGGATAATCAATTTAGCTAGGAGAAGTGGCCGTACGGGAATCACCTCAACCAAGTGGGTTATCAATGGCGTATATGTGTCAAATAAAATTAGTTACGACAGTCAAAATCCTTTCGACTCTATGCACCGCTCCATTGGTCGATTTTGATAATATTAACTTCTATTTTCAAAATTGGATGTCTTCTCATCGAACAACTCCAACATATGTTCGGAGTCCACTCTTTATCAAAACCCTACCTTTTTTATGAATTGGGATCATGGCGAAGGAAAAACCGATGCCCTTAGCCAATCATGAATATGTCCATAGGAAAAGGTGTAAAGTTAATGTTTTGCAGGCGAAGTTAAATGAGGAGTTTTCGGATTTTTCTCCTGGATCGGATGTAAATGTCCTGGCACCATCAAGAGATTCTAAAGTAAGTCACACCTGGGGATTTATATATCAATATCATGAAAATCTAATCACATGAGGATTAGCTTTTGTTGACAATTTTTGAGAGGTAGTAGTAAAGAGGCTTTGGGAACATGACTCTGTCATTGAAAATTATTTTGGCTAGCCATAAAGCAATTGGCGTCCGAATTGCAAAAGCATTTGGTAATGCGAAATTATGCAAATGACTGATATTGAAAGAGATTATATTTTTGGATTAGCTTGAAGGGGGAGTTCTTTAGAACAATGTGCTGCATATGGATCAAGAAGAAACCCATGTCTAAGAACCTGAGTAGCATAGTTTGCAGCTTTTGTCACAAGATTAAATTAGTCCTTTTTTAGGAACCTTTATTACTATCACTGAGCATAAAAATAATTGCTCACAAAAACTAATTTGTCTTTTTTAAATAGCATGGGAATGGTTTGAAAAATCTTTTCTTTTCTTCATAATATTTGCAAGCGTAAGTATTTGCGTCCTTGATAGAAGGTTTTCTTTTTCTTTCGGCTTCTGCTTTACGTACTCAGAGAACCATGTTCAAGATTGTTCGTTCTCGTCATGTACTTTCTTTCGTGAAATAAACTCTGGTTAATATAGTATTTGTTGAGTAGCAAACCCTTTCAAATCAGAAACCTAATCTTGCTTTTTTTTCAATACGACTTGAGATTTCGTTAATCAAGCTAGAAAAATGTAGACGACAAAGTTTTCAATATGTCAAGTTGTGTGGAACTCGGATGTTGAGGAGAACCTCATCGTCCAGAAGAGATTCCTCAATGGCCAAGTTTGACAACTTTCATGGGGTAGAGAAGAATTCTGAATCAAAAGTCAGACCCAAAACAACCAGCAGGAAAGGAAACTCACCTTGGCTTCCGTTGGTGACCTCTTCCCTTCCAACCTCTTTCTTCTTCTCTTTTTCTTTCTTCTTTATGCCTTATGGATATTGGAACCCTAATCAGCCTTTTCTTCCCTCTCTTTATTCCTTTTTCTAGTTTTCCATAGCCCGCTCTCCTCCTTGCACCGTCAAAACACATCAAATAGGGTTAAAGGGGCAGTGAAGATTTGCACCAGCCACTGTTGTTCCCTCATCGCGGCCATGTTGTCATTACCAACCCTTTTGCTCCTTTTTGTTTACCTTTCCTTTTTCTTAACTTTAGCAAAACTATTTCTGCCAAATTAGAATGATGAGAACCATATGAAACTTGAGTGCGCCCTGAGATCAGAATTTCAACAGTTCTGATGCTTTTTTTATTCATACAGAAGGGAGAGACTCTCACTTCCTCTGGCTAATTAACTTCTTGGAGACCAAAGAAATCACGGCCCACAAATCATGTAGTTTGAAGCATAATCAAAAGTACTTTCGTCTTGACCATCTGTTTAGAAATTGTGAAGATCGACACAAATGATCATGGGAGATTTGGGACAAACCACTCAGTGAACCACAATTACAAGTTAGATCTAATGTTCTCCTCATTTTTAACTTTGCCAGTTGTGTCAAACTTCAATGTCGAGGACAACCTTGATGTCCCCAAGAAAATACTCTCCGGCCAAGTTGAGAATTTTAACGGGGTGATATGCGACGTGTAAATTAGGTGTGATGTAATTATGGAATTAAAAGGGATGATGTGATGATCTAAATGGACCTGCCATGATCGGAGCAACTTACAGGAAGGAGAGATGAGCAGTTCAAGACGAAAACACAGAGATGAGTGCAGGAAGCATTCAAGCAAGTACCTACGCTTTACTTTGACGGAAATTAAGTTCCTGATGGCCCAAGAGGAAAACAAGATAAGATGAGAAACGGTGCTTTCCTGAGAAGATGGCGAATGACTAAGCCAGACACGTTGGCCGGATGGTTAACTCAGCAGTCTGGCAAAATTATGAACCAAAAGTCGACCAAAACAGATCGCAGAGAAGAAACTCACTTTGTGCTTCCGTTGATGACCTCTTTTCTTTTCTTCATCACTTTTCGTCTTCTCTTTTTCTCTCTTCCGTTCGCCCTTCTCTGATCATCTTTCCACCTTGCTCCGATGGATATTGGAACCCTAGTGGCCTTTTCATCAGAGAAGGGGGAGCGGAAGAAAGGAAAAAAGAAGCCGTTCTCCATGGGGGCGGAGTAAGTGGGGCTTCAATGCACAAGTCCGTCCATTTATAAGTTTATCTAAAGTTATAGAATTTTCTCATTGCCTCATCAAAAAGTGTTATAGATTAAGTAAGATTCTCTAAAATTAAGGATAACAATTTATATCTTAAGATTTCCCTAGAAGATATGGATGAATCCGCACAATTAATTTGAACTGCCTAGGATGAATCTTCCTTGCTCTTTTTTTTTTGAACTTTTCTTTTCTTTCTTTATCCCGTTTTCCAGTTTCGGGAAACCGCTTTCCTCCTTGCACCAGCAAAACACATCGAATAAAATATAAGCATCAGTGTCTATTGGTGTAAATGGGGTTAAGTAAATGGGGGCTTCAATGTACAAGTAGGTCCGTCTTTTAAGTTTCTCTAGAGTTTATAGAATTTTCTCATTGCCTCATCAAATTTCCTTATAGATTAAGTAAGATTCTCTAAAATTAAGGATAACAATTTACATCTTAAGATTGCCCTAAATGATATGGACTTATCTGCACAATTAAGTTGGATGCCTAAGATAAATCTCCCTTTACTCCTTTTTTTTTAAAACTTTTCTTTTCTTTCTTTGTTCCCTTTTCTAGTTTTCGAAAACTGCTCTCCTCCTTGCACCAGCAAAACACATCAAATAAAATATAAGCATGTGAATCTATTGTTATACATGTATAAACATATGTAACACACGCACACGCATAAGGGGAGAAATTTCTCCTTATTTTACATTTTTTATTGTATTTTTAAAATGAAGACCAAGAAAACAAATGATTGTTTCCCTTGTTAATGAAAATTTCAAGATCTTTCTAATAAAAGCAAATGCCTCATAGAACAACTATTGAAATAAGGAGTTTGTTTGAGGGAAAAACTAAAATTTGGAAAACATTTTTCAAAAAATGATTGGTTGTACATTTAGAAAAATTAGTCAACATAAAATGTTTTTTGAAAATGCTATTGTTTATGATGTAATTGAAAAAAAGAAGGGAAAAGTAACAAAAGGTCTTAAACCTAATGTATTGACACCAATTTAGTCATGTCGCCACTTTTGGCTTGCTTGGTTGTGGTCTTTTTCCCTTAATTATTAAAGCTTAAGCCATCATTGCTATTCTTACACAAGATGCTACATTAGGCAATGAAAAGCACATATAAGTGGTACTTGGTCAAGCTACTTTGTCAAAAGTGCCATGTGAATCTTCATATGTCATCTAAGTTAACAAATTAATGGTAAAATTTGACAGAAATTAACGAATGGTAAGTTTATCATGTGAGTACTAATTAGGGTAAATTAATTATCGATATACTAATTTCGATTTATTTATGGTATTAACCCCACATATTATAAAAAAATAAATCAATGACTCCTATGGATTTGTTAGATGTACTAATTATGGGACTGCTTGACATGATTCATTATGGAATATAAAATATCCTGAATATACGTGCAAAATAGATTATTCCAAAGAAATAATCGTATGAAGCGAAGACCCAGTGCTAATCTATATTACCCCATGAAGCAAACTATTAGAGAAGATGACCATAAAACACTTTAATAAATAAATTGTTGAGAGAAATCATTATTGATTTAGTAGTATAGAACAAATATAATGAGAGAAAAATTGTTGCCTTCGTCTGTAGTACACAAAATAGAACAAATTTGCAGGCAGTTTTTGTGGAAGGGCCCGGCCATGGGGCCGGGTGGAGCAAAAGTGTCTTGGGAAGATGTTTGCCTCCCCAAGCTGGAAGGAGGTCTAGGGCTTCGCAGGATTCGGGATAGCAATAAAGCTGCCATGATCAAACACATTTGGAATCTTTTTACTGACAAAGAATCCTTATGGTGCAAATGGATCCATGCCATCCATCTCAAAAGAAAAGAGTTCTGGAATTCAGATCCTCCCACTACTTGCTCATGGGCGTGGAAGAAGATTCTGGCACTTAGAAGGGAATCCCTCCCCTTCTTCAAATGGAAGATAGGTGATGGCCTGTCCACTTCACTTTGGTTCGACCCTTGGCTTGATATAGGCCCTCTTACGGTATTATTCTCCAACCCCGACATATACCAATCAGACCTCACTAGGGAAGCTAAAGTAGCGGACATATACTCTCCCCTTGGTCAAACAATCCTCCAGGAACTCTCATCTTGGCATCTCTTGGTCCCCACTCTCACTCACGGCTCGGACTATCTCACCTGGGAAGCGGATCCCTCAGGCAAGTTCTCGATTGCATCAGCATGGGCAGCAATCCGTAGGAAATCCCATGCGGTTCCTTGGTCATCCTTTGTGTGGAGTAAGGCCATCGTCCTCGACACCAATTTCTCCTTTGGTTGATTACCAAAAACCGCCTCCCAACCCAGGAATATCTTATGTCCTTTGGTAGGATCTCTAATGTAGCTTGTGCCTTTTGTAATACTCGACCGGACTCGGTCGACCATCTTTTTTTTGACTGTGGTCTTCCTAACTCCCTAGCTATGTTCTGGGCTTCCAAATGTAACCTTCCTTGGTATAACTCTTCATGGCCGGATAATCTTCTATGGGCCATCAACTCGCTGTCTGGTAGAGGGTTCTCAAAGGAAATTGCTCGGTTTTCCTTTGGCGCCCTTTGCTACATTATTTGGAAGACGAGAAACAATATTATCTTCCGAGCTCAGAGTGTACATGTGTCAGACATGAAACATTACCTCTCCAAGGCAGTCAAGGACAAGGCGCTGGCGTTTAAAAGGGTGGAAGACAACTCCAGCAATAGGCGTATGCAGCAGGGATGGGGAATAGACCATAGTATCTTTGATCTAGGTCCCGAGTGATGCCTATGAATGGCTCCTCTGGCTTTTTGTTTAGTTCTTGTTTCTGTATCTCTTTGGTTCGTCCGCGGTACCCCCTCACTCCAGCGATCTGTTTGTCCTGTAGAGTGAGTGTCGGTGCCATGGCTCGCCTTTCCCTGTATAGGTTCTTTGCTTGAAAGCTTATAATACTTACCTTACCAAAAAAAAAAACAAATATAATATGGGTAAGCGTTCCTTCCAATGTGGCACTTCCCCTTTTGCGGTCAATATGAAACCCGCCGCCGCCGCTGCACAAGCGGTTATATAATAAACTATATATGATATTATGCATTTCATGTATTTCCAATAGCTCAAGAAAGTGCAACAGAGAAACGGAAATTTTCGTAAAATGTGTCCAGTTTTCTTGATTTAGGGGAAACAAACAGGGGAACGAATTTTCAAAAAGAAAATGCCTTTTGAAAAGTTCGGCTCTCAGTTCACTCTTTATATAAGACTTCCCCTATTTGCAAAGCTACACAAAGCCATATATCGTATGCAGGAGCAAGATTTTCTGAGAAAAATTTGCCCATTCCTCCAATTTTCCGTACGCTTCGTCACCGAATGGAGAGATCAAGGAATGGTACTCGCCATCGAATCGGCGGTTCGTCCCTGAGAAGATCAAGAGAATCCCTGCTCGCCAGTCTAATGGAACGAGCGAAAGATTCAGAATCTCCAGATTCAAACCTCATTCAAGACGACTTGTCCATTGAAGAGCCATACAATCAGTCGTTGGCCGAGTTCTGTGGGTTGGAGTTGTATGACGCTCTCAATGTTGCATTTGAAGCAGCAAGAGGAAGCGAGTCGGAGAAGAGGAAGCAAGTTGAAAGTGATCAAAGTACGAATTTCCAAGTTCAACAAGAGGAAGCGAGTGTTCCTGGAAGCTGTGGCGATGATCAAATGGTGTTGATCGATGGTCAATCTAAGAGGGTCGAAGTCAAACAAGAGGAAGAGAACACTTGTGACTGTGATGTTGATAGAATGGTGACGATTGGTGATAATGAATCGGTGGAGAGATCTTACAGACACAGAAGAGACGACGGTCTTGTCACGCTCGATAGCTTTAACTTAAGTTTAATGGAGTGGCCAGAACTACAGGGAGATCATAGAATGGAGGATCAAAGGGCAAGATTCGCGATCAAGAATCGACAGAGAGATCATGCGGATAGAGGAGCGACGTCGATCATGCAGGCGCGCACGGGAGCATTGTTGGATGGGCTAGACTTAGAATATTTATTGGAACAAGATAAGAAGAAGAAGGAAGCAAGAAGAAAAGGGAGAAAGAGGAGCTTATCACGGAAGCCAAAGTGAGAAAGGCCATGTACTTTTGAGAAAATATGCATTTTCTTGGAACTCTCTCGCAAAGCATGAGGATTAGTTTCTTCTTTGGGCTTTTCTTGGTTTAGGGTTTATGTCAGGTACACTTTATTCGTTCGTTCTCTCTGCGTATACGGTTTT
>CM024689.1:50285511-50343262 GCA_014182735.1 Corymbia maculata | reverse complement strand
CCTGGGCCTAGGCCTGGGCCTGGGCCTGGGCCTGGGCCTGGGCCTGGGCCTGGGCCTGGGCCTGGGCCTGGGCCTGGGCCTGGGCCTGGGCCTGGGCCTGGGCCTGGGCCTGGGCCTGGGCCTGGGCCTAGGCCTGGGCCCTGGGCCTGGGCCTGGGCCTGGGCCTGGGCCTGGGCCTGGGCCTGGGCCTGGGCCTGGGCCTGGCCTGGGCCTGGGCCTGGGCCTAGGCCTGGGCCTGGGCCTGGGCCTGGGCCTAGGCCTGGGCCTGGGCCTGGGCCTGGGCCTGGGCCTGGGCCTGGGCCTGGGCCTGGGCCTGGGCCTGGGCCTGGGCCTGGGCCTGGGCCTGGGCCTGGGCCTGGGCCTGGGCCTGGGCCTGGGCCTGGGCCTGGGCCTGGGCCTGGGCCTGGGCCTGGGCCTGGGCCTGGGCCTGGGCCTGGGCCTGGGCCTGGGCCTAGGCCTGGGCCTGGGCCTGGGCCTAGGCCTGGGCCTAGGCCTAGGCCTAGGCCTGGGCCTGGGCCTGGGCCTAGGCCTGGGCCTGGGCCTGGGCCTGGGCCTGGGCCTGGGCCTGGGCCTGGGCCTGGGCCTGGGCCTGGGCCTGGGCCTGGGCCTGGGCCTGGGCCTGGGCCTGGGCCTGGGCCTAGGCCTGGGCCTGGGCCTGGGCCTGCCTGGCCTGGGCCTGGGCCTGGGCCTGGGCCTGGGCCTGGGCCTGGGCCTGGGCCTGGGCCTGGGCCTGGGCCTGGGCCTGGGCCTGGGCCTGGGCCTGGGCCTAGGCCTGGGCCTAGGCCTAGGCCTGGGCCTAGGCCTGGGCCTGGGCCTGGGCCTGGGCCTGGGCCTGGGCCCTGGGCCTGGGCCTGGGCCTGGGCCTGGGCCTGGGCCTGGGCCTGGGCCTGGGCCTGGGCCTGGGCCTGGGCCTGGGCCTGGGCCTGGGCCTGGGCCTGGGCCTGGGCCTGGGCCTGGGCCTGGGCCTGGCCTGGGCCTGGGCCTGGGCCTAGGCCTGGGCCTGGGCCTGGGCCTGGGCCTGGGCCTGGGCCTGGGCCTGGGCCTGGGCCTGGGCCTGGGGGCCTAGGCCTGGGCCTAGGCCTGGGCCTGGGCCTGGGCCTGGGCCTGGGCCTGGGCCTGGGCCTGGGCCTGGGCCTGGGCCTGGGCCTGGGCCTGGGCCTGGGCCTGGGCCTGGGCCTGGGCCTGGGCCTGGGCCTGGGCCTGGGCCTGGGCCTGGGCCTGGGCCTGGGCCTGGGCCTGGGCCTGGGCCTGGGCCTGGGCCTGGGCCTGGGCCTGGGCCTGGGCCTGGGCCTGGGCCTGGGCCTGGGCCTGGGCCTGGGCCTGGGCCTGGGCCTGGGCCTGGGCCTGGGCCTGGGCCTGGGCCTGGGCCTGGGCCTGGGCCTGGGCCTGGGCCTGGGCCTGGGCCTGGGCCTGGGCCTGGGCCTGGGCCTGGGCCTGGGCCTGGGCCTGGGCCTGGGCCTGGGCCTGGGCCTGGGCCTGGGCCTGGGCCTGGGCCTGGGCCTGGGCCTGGGCCTGGGCCTGGGCCTGGGCCTGGGCCTGGGCCTAGGCCCTAGGCCTGGGCCTGGGCCTGGGCCTGGGCCTGGGCCTGGGCCTGGGCCTGGGCCTGGGCCTGGGCCTGGGCCTAGGCCTGGGCCTAGGCCTGGGCCTGGGCCTGGGCCTGGGCCTGGGCCTGGGCCTGGGCCTGGGCCTGGGCCTGGGCCTGGGCCTGGGCCTGGGCCTGGGCCTGGGCCTGGGCCTGGGCCTGGGCCTGGGCCTGGGCCTGGGCCCTAGGCCTGGGCCTGGGCCTGGGCCTGGGCCTGGGCCTGGGCCTGGGCCTGGGCCTGGGCCTGGGCCTGGGCCTGGGCCTAGGCCTGGGCCTGGGCCTGGGCCTGGGCCTGGGCCTGGGCCTGGGCCTGGGCCTAGGCCTGGGCCTGGGCCTGGCCTGGGCCTGGGCCTGGGCCTGGGCCTGGGCCCTGGGCCTGGGCCTGGGCCTGGGCCTGGGCCTGGGCCTGGGCCTGGGCCTGGGCCTGGGCCTGGGCCTGGGCCTGGGCCTGGGCCTAGGCCTAGGCCTGGGCCCTAGGCCTGGGCCTGGGCCTAGGCCTAGGCCTGGGCCTGGGCCTGGGCCTGGGCCTGGGCCTGGGCCTGGGCCTGGGCCTGGGCCTGGGCCTGGGCCTGGGCCTGGGCCTGGGCCTGGGCCTGGGGGCCTGGGCCTGGGCCTGGGCCTGGGCCTGGGCCTGGGCCTGGGCCTGGGCCTGGGCCTGGGCCTGGGCCTGGGCCTGGGCCTGGGCCTGGGCCTAGGCCTGGGGGCCTGGGCCTGGGCCTGGGCCTGGGGGCCTGGGGGGCCTGGGCCTGGGCCTGGGCCTGGGCCTGGGCCTGGGCCTGGGCCTGGGCCTGGGCCTGGGCCTGGGCCTGGGCCTGGGCCTGGGCCTGGGCCTGGGCCTGGGCCTGGGCCTGGGCCTGGGCCTGGGCCTGGGCCTGGGCCTGGGCCTGGGCCTGGGCCTGGGCCTGGGCCTGGGCCTGGGCCTGGGCCTGGGCCTGGGCCTGGGCCTGGGCCTGGGCCTGGGCCTGGGCCTGGGCCTAGGCCTAGGCCTGGGCCTGGGCCTGGGCCTGGGCCTGGGCCTGGCCCTGGGCCTGGGCCTGGGCCTGGGCCTGGGGGCCTGGGCCTGGGCCTGGGCCTGGGCCTGGGCCTGGGCCTGGGCCTGGGCCTGGGCCTGGGCCTGGGCCTGGCCCTGGGCCTGGGCCTGGGCCTGGGCCTGGGCCTGGGCCTGGGCCTGGGCCTGGGCCTGGGCCTGGGCCTGGGCCTGGGCCTGGGCCCTGGGCCTGGGCCTGGGCCTGGGCCTGGGCCTAGGCCTGGGCCTGGGCCTGGGCCTAGGCCTGGGCCTGGGCCTGGGCCTGGGCCTGGGCCTGGGCCTGGGCCTGGGCCTGGGCCTGGGCCTGGGCCTGGGCCTAGGCCTGGGCCTGGGCCTGGGCCTGGGCCTGGGCCTGGGCCTGGGCCTGGGCCCTGGGCCTGGGCCTGGGCCTGGGCCTGGGCCTGGGCCTGGGCCTGGGCCTAGGCCCTGGGCCTGGGCCTAGGCCTGGGCCTGGGCCCTGGGCCTGGGCCTGGGCCTGGGCCTGGGCCTGGGCCTGGGCCTGGGCCTGGGCCTGGGCCTGGGCCTGGGCCTGGGGGCCTGGCCTGGGCCTGGGCCTGGGCCTGGGCCTGGGCCTGGGCCTGGGCCTGGGCCTGGGCCTGGGCCTGGGCCTGGGGGCCTGGGCCTGGGCCTGGGCCTGGGCCTGGGCCTGGGCCTGGGCCTGGGGGCCTGGGCCTGGGCCTGGGCCTGGGCCTGGGCCTGGGCCTGGGCCTGGGCCTGGGCCTGGGCCTGGGCCTGGGCCTGGGCCTGGGCCTGGGCCTGGGCCTGGGCCTGGGCCTGGGCCTGGGCCTGGGCCTGGGCCTGGGCCTGGGCCTGGGCCTGGGCCTGGGCCTGGGCCTGGGCCTAGGCCTGGGCCTGGGCCTGGGCCTGGGCCTGGGCCTGGGCCTGGGCCTGGGCCTGGGCCTGGGCCTGGGCCTGGGCCTGGGCCTGGGCCTGGGCCTGGGCCTGGGCCTGGGCCTGGGCCTGGGCCTGGGCCTGGGCCTGGGCCTGGGCCTGGGCCTGGGCCCTGGGGCCTGGGCCTGGGCCTGGGCCTGGGCCTGGGCCTGGGCCTGGGCCTGGGCCTGGGCCTGGGCCTGGGCCTGGGCCTGGGCCTGGGCCCTGGGCCTAGGGCCTGGGCCTGGGCCTGGGCCTGGGCCTGGGCCTGGGCCTGGGCCTGGGCCTGGGCCTGGGCCTGGGCCTGGGCCTGGGCCTGGGCCTGGGCCTGGGCCTGGGCCTGGGCCTGGGCCTGGGCCTGGGCCTGGGCCTGGGCCTGGGCCTGGGCCTGGGCCTGGGCCTGGGCCTGGGCCTAGGCCTGGGCCTGGGCCTGGGCCTGGGCCTGGGCCTGGGGGCCTGGGCCTGGGCCTGGGCCTGGGCCTGGGCCTGGGCCTGGGCCTGGGCCTGGGCCTGGGCCTGGGCCTGGGCCTGGGCCTGGGCCTGGGCCTGGGCCTGGGCCTGGGCCTGGGCCTGGGCCTGGGCCTAGGCCTGGGCCTGGGCCTGGGCCTGGGCCTGGGCCTGGGCCTGGGCCTGGGCCTGGGCCTGGGCCTGGGCCCTGGGCCTGGGCCCTGGGCCTGGGCCTGGGCCTGGGCCTGGGCCTGGGCCTGGGCCTGGGCCTGGGCCTGGGCCTGGGGGCCTGGGCCTGGGCCTGGGCCTGGGCCTGGGCCTGGGCCTGGGCCTGGGCCTGGGCCTGGGCCTGGGCCTGGGCCTGGGCCTGGGCCTGGGGGCCTGGGCCTGGGCCTGGGCCTGGGCCTGGGCCTGGGCCTGGGCCTGGGCCTGGGCCTGGGCCTGGGCCTGGGCCTGGGCCTGGGCCTGGGCCTGGGCCTGGGCCTGGGCCTGGGCCTGGGCCTGGGCCTGGGCCTGGGCCTGGGCCTGGGCCTGGGCCTGGGCCTAGGCCTGGGCCTGGGCCTGGGCCTGGGCCTGCCTAGGCCTGGGCCTGGGCCTGGGCCTGGGCCTGGGCCTGGGCCTGGGCCTGGGCCTGGGCCTGGGCCTGGGCCTGGGCCTGGGCCTGGGCCTGGGCCTGGGCCTGGGCCTGGGCCTGGGCCTGGGCCTAGGCCTGGGCCTGGGCCTGGGCCTAGGCCTAGGCCTGGGCCTGGGCCTGGGCCTGGGCCTGGGCCTGGGCCTGGGCCTGGGCCTGGGCCTGGGCCTGGGCCTAGGCCTGGGCCTGGGCCTGGGCCTGGGCCTGGGCCTGGGCCTGGGCCTGGGCCTGGGCCTGGGCCTGGGCCTGGGCCTGGGCCTGGGCCTAGGCCTGGGCCTGGGCCTGGGCCTGGGCCTGGGCCTGGGGGCCTGGGCCTGGGCCTGGGCCTGGGCCTGGGCCTGGGCCTGGGCCTGGGCCTGGGGCCTGGGCCTGGGCCTGGGCCTGGGCCTGGGCCTGGGCCTGGGCCTGGGCCTGGGCCTGGGCCTGGGCCTGGGCCTGGCCTGGGCCTGGGCCTGGGCCTGGGCCTGGGGCCTGGGCCTGGGCCTGGGCCTGGGCCTGGGCCTGGCCTGGGCCTGGGCCTGGGCCTGGGCCTGGGCCTGGGCCTGGCCCTAGGCCTGGGCCTGGGCCTGGGCCTGGGCCTGGGCCCTGGGCCTGGGCCTGGGCCTGGGCCTGGGCCTGGGCCTGGGCCTGGGCCTGGGCCTGGGCCTGGGCCTGGGCCTGGGCCTGGGCCTGGGCCTGGGCCTGGGCCTGGGCCTGGGCCTGGGCCTGGGCCTGGGGGCCTGGGCCTGGGCCTGGGCCTGGGCCTGGGCCTGGGCCTGGGCCTGGGCCTGGGCCTGGGCCTGGGCCTGGGCCTGGGCCTGGGCCTGGGCCTGGGCCTGGGCCTGGGCCTGGGCCTGGGCCTGGGCCTGGGCCTGGGCCTGGGCCTGGGCCTGGGCCTGGGCCTGGGCCCTGGGCCTGGGCCTGGGCCTGGGCCTGGGCCTGGGCCTAGGCCTGGGCCTAGGCCTGGGCCTGGGCCTGGGCCTGGGCCTGGGCCTGGGCCTGGGCCTGGGCCTGGGCCTGGGCCCTGGGCCTGGGCCTGGGCCTGGGCCTGGGCCTGGGCCTGGGCCTGGGCCTGGGCCTGGGCCTGGGCCTGGGCCTGGGCCTGGGCCTGGGCCTGGGCCTGGGCCTGGGCCTGGGCCTGGCCTAGGCCTAGGCCTGGGCCCTGGGCCTGGGCCTGGGCCTGGGCCTGGGCCTGGGCCTGGGCCTGGGCCTGGGCCTGGGCCTGGGCCTGGGCCTGGGCCTGGGCCTGGGCCTGGGCCCTGGGCCTGGGCCTGGGCCTGGGCCTGGGCCTGGGCCTGGGCCTGGGCCTGGGCCTGGGCCTGGGCCTGGGCCTGGGCCTGGGCCTGGGCCTGGGCCTGGGCCTGGGCCTGGGCCTGGGCCTGGGCCTGGGCCTAGGCCTGGGCCTGGGCCTGGGCCTGGGCCTGGGCCTAGGCCTAGGCCTGGGCCTGGGCCTGGGCCTGGGCCTGGGCCTGGGCCTGGGCCTGGGCCTGGGCCTGGGCCTGGGCCTGGGCCTGGGCCTGGGCCTGGGCCTGGGCCTGGGCCTGGGCCTGGGCCTGGGCCTGGGCCTGGGCCTGGGCCTGGGCCTGGGCCTGGGCCTGGGCCTGGGCCTAGGCCTAGGCCTGGGCCTGGGCCTGGGCCTGGGCCTGGGCCTGGGCCCTGGGCCTGGGCCTGGGCCTGGGCCTGGGCCTGGGCCTGGGCCTGGGCCTGGGCCTGGGCCTGGGCCTGGGCCTGGGCCTGGGCCTGGGCCTGGGCCTGGGCCTGGGCCTGGGCCTGGGCCTGGGCCTGGGCCTGGGCCTGGGCCTGGGCCTGGGCCTGGGCCTGGGCCTGGGCCTGGGCCTGGGCCTGGGCCTGGGCCTGGGCCTGGGCCTGGGCCTGGGCCTGGGCCTGGGCCTGGGCCTGGGCCTGGGCCTGGGCCTGGGCCTGGGCCTGGGCCTGGGCCTGGGCCTGGGCCTGGGCCTGGGCCTGGGCCTGGGCCTGGGCCTGGGCCTGGGCCTGGGCCTGGGCCTGGGCCTGGGCCTAGGCCTAGGCCTGGGCCTAGGCCTGGGCCTGGGCCTGGGCCTGGGCCTGGGCCTGGGCCTGGGCCTGGGCCTGGGCCTGGGCCTGGGCCTGGGCCCTGGGCCTGGGCCTGGGCCTGGGCCTGGGCCTGGCCTGGGCCTGGGCCTGGGCCTGGGCCTGGGCCTGGGCCTGGGCCTGGGCCTGGCCTGGGCCTGGGCCTGGGCCTGGGCCTGGGCCTGGGCCTGGGCCTGGGCCTGGGCCTGGGCCTGGGCCTGGGCCTGGGCCTGGGCCTGGGCCTAGGGGCCTGGGCCTGGGCCTGGGCCTGGGCCTGGGCCTGGGCCTGGGCCTGGGCCTGGGCCTGGGCCTGGGCCTGGGCCTGGGCCTGGGCCTGGGCCTAGGCCTAGGCCTGGGCCTGGGCCTGGGCCTGGGCCTGGGCCTGGGCCTAGGCCTAGGCCTGGGCCTGGGCCTAGGCCTGGGCCTAGGGGCCTGGGCCTGGGCCTGGGCCTGGGCCTGGGCCTGGGCCTGGGCCTGGGCCTGGGCCTGGGCCTGGGCCTGGGCCTGGGCCTGGGCCTGGGCCTGGGCCTGGGCCTGGGCCTGGCCTGGGCCTGGGCCTGGGCCTGGGCCTGGGCCTGGGCCTGGGCCTGGGCCTGGGCCTGGGCCTGGGCCTGGGCCTGGGCCTAGGCCTAGGCCTGGGCCTGGGCCTGGGCCTGGGCCTGGGCCTGGGCCCTGGGCCTAGGCCTGGGCCTGGGCCTGGGCCTGGGCCTGGGCCTGGGCCTGGGCCTGGGCCTGGGCCTGGGCCTGGGCCTGGGCCTGGGCCTGGGCCTGGGCCTGGGCCTGGGCCTGGGCCTGGGCCTGGGCCTGGGCCTGGGCCTGGGCCTGGGCCTGGGCCTGGGCCTGGGCCTGGGCCTGGGCCTGGGCCTGGGCCTGGGCCTGGGCCTGGGCCTGGGCCTGGGCCTGGGCCTGGGCCTGGGCCTGGGCCTAGGCCTGGGCCTGGGCCTGGGCCTGGGCCTGGGCCTGGGCCTGGGCCTGGGCCTGGGCCTGGGCCTGGGCCTGGGCCTAGGCCCCTGGGCCTGGGCCTAGGCCTAGGCCTAGGCCTAGGCCTGGGCCTGGGCCTGGGCCTGGGCCTGGGCCTGGGCCTGGGCCTGGGCCTGGGCCCTGGGCCTGGGCCTGGGCCTGGGCCTGGGCCTGGGCCTGGGCCTGGGCCTGGGCCTGGGCCTGGGCCTGGGCCTGGGCCTGGGCCTGGGCCTGGGCCTGGGCCTGGGCCTAGGCCTAGGCCTAGGCCTAGGCCTGGGCCTAGGCCTGGGCCCTGGGCCTGGGGGCCTGGGCCTGGGCCTGGGCCTGGGCCTGGGCCTGGGCCTGGGCCCTGGGCCTGGGCCTGGGCCTGGGCCTGGGCCTGGGCCCTGGGCCTGGGCCTGGGCCTGGGCCTAGGCCTGGGCCTGGGCCTGGGCCTAGGCCTGGGCCTGGGCCTGGGCCTGGGCCTGGGCCTGGGCCTGGGCCTGGGCCTGGGCCTGGGCCTGGGCCTGGGCCTGGGCCTGGGCCTGGGCCTGGGCCTGGGCCTGGGCCTGGGCCTGGGCCTGGGCCTGGGCCTGGGCCTGGGCCTGGGCCTGGGCCTGGGCCTGGGCCTGGGCCTGGGCCTGGGCCTGGGCCTGGGCCTGGGCCTGGGCCTGGGCCTGGGCCTGGGCCTGGGCCTGGGCCTGGGCCTGGGCCTGGGGGCCTGGGCCTGGGCCTGGGCCTGGGCCTGGGCCTGGGCCTGGGCCTGGGCCTGGGCCTGGGCCTGGGCCTGGGCCTGGGCCTGGGCCTGGGCCTGGGCCTGGGCCTGGGCCTGGGCCTGGGCCTGGGCCTGGGCCTGGGCCTGGGCCTGGGCCTGGGCCTGGGCCTGGGCCTGGGCCTGGGCCTGGGCCTGGGCCTGGGCCTGGGCCTGGGCCTGGGCCTGGGCCTGGGCCTGGGCCTGGGCCTGGGCCTGGGCCTGGCCTAGGCCTGGGCCTGGGCCTGGGCCTGGGCCTGGGCCTGGGCCTGGGCCCTGGGCCTGGGCCTGGGCCTGGGCCTGGGCCTGGGCCTGGGCCTGGGCCTGGGCCTGGGCCTGGGCCTGGGCCTGGGCCTGGGCCTGGGCCTGGGCCTGGGCCTGGGCCTGGGCCTGGGCCTGGGCCTGGGCCTGGGCCTGGGCCTGGGCCTGGGCCTGGGCCTGGGCCTGGGCCTGGGCCTGGGCCCTGGGCCTGGGCCTGGGCCTGGGCCTGGGCCCTGGGCCTGGGCCTAGGCCTGGGCCCTGGGCCTGGGCCTGGGCCTGGGCCTGGGCCTGGGCCTGGGCCTGGGCCTGGGCCTGGGCCTGGGCCTGGGCCTGGGCCCTGGGCCTGGGCCTGGGCCTGGGCCTGGGCCTGGGCCTGGGCCTGGGCCTGGGCCTGGGCCTGGGCCTGGGCCTGGGCCTGGGCCTGGGCCTGGGCCTGGGGGCCTGGGCCTGGGCCTGGGCCTGGGCCTGGGCCTGGGCCTGGGCCTGGGCCTGGGCCTGGGCCTGGGCCTGGGCCTGGGCCTGGGCCTGGGCCTGGGCCTGGGCCTGGGCCTGGGCCTGGGCCTGGGCCTGGGCCTGGGCCTGGGCCTGGGCCTGGGCCTGGGCCTGGGCCTGGGCCTGGGCCTGGGCCTGGGCCTGGGCCTGGGCCTGGGCCTAGGCCTGGGCCTGGGCCTGGGCCTGGGCCTGGGCCTGGGCCTGGGCCTGGGCCTGGGCCTGGGCCTGGGCCTGGGCCTGGGCCTGGGCCTGGGCCTGGGCCTGGGCCTGGGCCTGGGCCTGGGCCTGGGCCTGGGCCTGGGCCTGGGCCTGGGCCTGGGCCTGGGCCTGGGCCTGGGCCTGGGCCTGGGCCTGGGCCTGGGCCTGGGCCTGGGCCTGGGCCTGGGCCTGGGCCCTGGGCCTGGGCCTGGGCCTGGGCCTGGGCCTGGGCCTGGGCCTGGGCCTGGGCCTGGGCCTGGGCCTGGGCCTGGGCCTGGGCCTGGGCCTGGGCCTGGGCCTGGGCCTGGGCCTGGGCCTGGGCCTGGGCCTGGGCCTGGGCCTGGGCCTGGGCCTGGGCCTGGGCCTAGGCCTGGGCCTGGGCCTAGGCCTGGGCCTGGGCCTGGGCCTGGGCCTGGGCCTGGGCCTGGGCCTGGGCCTGGGCCTGGGCCTGGGCCTGGGCCTGGGCCTGGGCCTGGGCCTGGGCCTGGGCCTGGGCCTGGGCCTGGGCCTGGGCCTGGGCCTAGGCCTGGGCCTGGGCCTGGGCCTGGGCCTGGGCCTGGGCCTGGGCCTGGGCCTGGGCCTAGGCCTGGGCCTGGGCCTGGCCCTGGGCCTGGGCCTGGGCCTGGGCCTGGGCCTGGGCCTGGGCCTGGGCCTGGGCCTGGGCCTGGGCCTGGGCCTGGGCCTGGGCCTGGGCCTGGGCCTGGGCCTAGGCCTGGGCCTGGGCCTGGGCCTGGGCCTGGGCCTGGGCCTGGGCCTGGGCCTGGGCCTGGGCCTGGGCCTGGGCCTGGGCCTGGGCCTGGGCCTGGGCCTGGGCCTGGGCCTGGGCCTGGGCCTGGGCCTGGGCCTGGGCCTGGGCCTGGGCCTGGGCCTGGGCCTGGGCCTGGGCCTGGGCCTGGGCCTGGGCCTGGGCCTAGGCCTGGGCCTGGGCCTGGGCCTGGGCCTGGGCCTGGGCCTGGGCCTAGGCCTAGGCCTGGGCCTGGGCCTAGGCCTGGGCCTGGGCCTGGGCCTGGGCCTGGGCCTGGGCCTGGGCCTGGGCCTGGGCCTGGGCCTGGGCCTGGGCCTGGGCCTGGGCCTGGGCCTGGGCCTGGGCCTGGGCCTGGGCCTGGGCCTGGGCCTGGGCCTGGGCCTGGGCCTGGGCCTAGGCCTGGGCCTGGGCCTGGGCCTGGGCCTGGGCCTGGGCCTGGGCCTGGGCCTGGGCCTGGGC
Organism: Corymbia maculata; assembly: GCA_014182735.1. Lineage (NCBI taxonomy): Eukaryota > Viridiplantae > Streptophyta > Magnoliopsida > Myrtales > Myrtaceae > Corymbia > Corymbia maculata. Next base: position 50,332,832 of record CM024689.1, on the reverse strand, counting down.
CTGGGCCTGGGCCTGGGCCTGGGCCTGGGCCTGGGCCTGGGCCTGGGCCTGGGCCTGGGCCTGGGCCTGGGCCTGGGCCTGGGCCTGGGCCTGGGCCTGGGCCTGGGCCTGGGCCTGGGCCTGGGCCTGGGCCTGCCTAGGCCTGGGCCTGGGCCTGGGCCTGGGCCTGGGCCTGGGCCTGGGCCTGGGCCTGGGCCTGGGCCTGGGCCTGGGCCTGGGCCTGGGCCTGGGCCTGGGCCTGGGCCTGGGCCTGGGCCTGGGCCTGGGCCTGGGCCTGGGCCTGGGCCTGGGCCTGGGCCTGGGCCTGGGCCTGGGCCTGGGCCTGGGCCTGGGCCTGGGCCTGGGCCTGGGCCTGGGCCTGGGCCTAGGCCTGGGCCTGGGGGCCTGGGCCTGGGCCTGGGCCTGGGCCTGGGCCTAGGCCTGGGCCTGGGCCTGGGCCTGGGCCTGGCCTAGGCCTGGGCCTGGGCCTGGGCCTGGGCCTGGGCCTGGGCCTGGGCCTGGGCCTGGGCCTGGGCCTGGGCCTGGGCCTGGGCCTGGGCCTGGGCCTGGGCCTGGGCCTGGGCCTGGGCCTGGGCCTGGGCCTAGGCCTGGGCCTGGGCCTGGGCCTGGGCCTGGGCCTGGGCCTGGGCCTGGGCCTGGGCCTGGGCCTGGGCCTGGGCCTGGGCCTGGGCCTGGGCCTGGGCCTGGGCCTGGGCCTGGGCCTGGGCCTGGGCCTGGGCCTGGGCCTGGGCCTGGGCCTGGGCCTGGGCCTGGGCCTGGGCCTGGGCCTGGGCCCTGGGCCTGGGCCTGGGCCTGGGCCTGGGCCTGGGCCTGGGCCTGGGCCTGGGCCTAGGCCTGGGCCTGGGCCTGGGCCTGGGCCTGGGCCTGGGCCTGGGCCTGGGCCTGGGCCTGGGCCTGGGCCTGGGCCTGGGCCTGGGCCTGGGCCTGGGCCTGGGCCTGGGCCTGGGCCTGGGCCTGGGCCTGGGCCTGGGCCTGGGCCTGGGCCTGGGCCTGGGCCTGGGCCTGGGCCTGGGCCTGGGCCCTGGGCCTGGGCCTGGGCCTGGGCCTGGGCCTGGGCCTGGGCCTGGGCCTGGGCCTGGGCCTGGGCCTGGGCCTGGGCCTGGGCCTGGGCCTGGGCCTGGGCCTGGGCCTGGGCCTGGGCCTGGGCCTGGGCCTGGGCCTGGGCCTGGGCCTGGGCCTGGGCCTGGGCCTGGGCCTGGGCCTGGGCCTGGGCCTGGGCCTGGGCCTGGGCCTAGGCCTGGGCCTAGGCCTAGGCCTAGGCCTAGGCCTAGGCCTAGGCCTGGGCCTGGGCCTGGGCCTGGGCCTGGGCCTGGGCCTGGGCCTGGGCCTGGGCCTGGGCCTGGGCCTGGCCTGGGCCTGGCCTAGGCCTGGGCCTGGGCCTGGGCCTGGGCCTGGGCCTGGGCCTGGGCCTGGGCCTGGGCCTAGGCCTGGGCCTGGGCCTGGGCCTAGGCCTGGGCCTGGGCCTGGGCCTGGGCCTAGGGGCCTGGGCCTGGGCCTGGGCCTAGGCCTGGGCCTGGGCCTGGGCCTGGGCCTGGGCCTGGGCCTGGGCCTGGGCCTGGGCCTGGGCCTGGGCCTGGGCCTGGGCCTGGGCCTGGGCCTGGGCCTGGGCCTGGGCCTGGGCCTGGGCCTGGGCCTGGGCCTGGGCCTGGGCCTGGGCCTGGGCCCTGGGCCTGGGCCTGGGCCTGGGCCTGGGCCTGGGCCTGGGCCTGGGCCTGGGCCTGGGCCTGGGCCTGGGCCTGGGCCTGGGCCTGGGCCTGGGCCTGGGCCTGGGCCTGGGCCTGGGCCTGGGCCTGGGCCTGGGCCTGGGCCTGGGCCTGGGCCTGGGCCTGGGCCTGGGCCTGGGCCTGGGCCTGGGCCTGGGCCTGGGCCTGGGCCTGGGCCTGGGCCTGGGCCTGGGCCTGGGGGCCTGGGCCTGGGCCTGGGCCTGGGCCTGGGCCTGGGCCCCTAGGCCTAGGCCTGGGCCTGGGCCTGGGCCTGGGCCTGGGCCTGGGCCTGGGCCTGGGCCTGGGCCTGGGCCTGGGCCTGGGCCTGGGCCTGGGCCTGGGCCTGGGCCTGGGCCTGGGCCTGGGCCTGGGCCTGGGCCTGGGCCTGGGCCTGGGCCTGGGCCTAGGCCTGGGCCTGGGCCTGGGCCTGGGCCTGGGCCTGGGCCTGGGCCTGGGCCTGGGCCTGGGCCTGGGCCTGGGCCTGGGCCTGGGCCTGGGCCTGGGCCTGGGCCTGGGCCTGGGCCTGGGCCTGGGCCTGGGCCTGGGCCTGGGCCTGGGCCTGGGCCTGGGCCTGGGCCTGGGCCTGGGCCTGGGCCTGGGCCTGGGCCTGGGCCTGGGCCTGGGCCTGGGCCTGGGCCTAGGCCTAGGCCTGGGCCTGGGCCTGGGCCTGGGCCTGGCCTGGGCCTGGGCCTGGGCCTGGGCCTGGGCCTGGGCCTGGGCCTGGGCCTGGGCCTGGGCCTGGGCCTGGGCCTGGGCCTGGGCCTGGGCCTGGGCCTGGGCCTGGGCCTGGGCCTGGGCCTGGGCCTGGGCCTGGGCCTGGGCCTGGGCCTGGGCCTGGGCCTGGGCCTGGGCCTGGGCCTGGGCCTGGGCCTGGGCCTGGGCCTGGGCCTGGGCCTGGGCCTGGGCCTGGGCCTGGGCCTGGGCCTGGGCCTGGGCCTGGGCCTGGGCCTGGGCCTGGGCCTGGGCCTGGGCCTGGGCCTGGGCCTGGGCCTGGGCCTGGGCCTGGGCCTGGGCCTGGGCCTGGGCCTGGGCCTGGGCCTGGGCCTGGGCCTGGGCCTGGGCCTGGGCCTGGGCCTGGGCCTGGGCCTAGGCCTGGGCCTGGGCCTGGGCCTGGGCCTGGGCCTGGGCCTGGGCCTGGGCCTGGGCCTGGGCCTGGGCCTGGGCCTGGGCCTGGGCCTGGGCCTGGGCCTGGGCCTGGGCCTGGGCCTGGGCCTGGGCCTGGGCCTGGGCCTGGGCCTGGGCCTGGGCCTGGGCCTGGGCCTGGGCCTGGGCCTGGGCCTGGGCCTGGGCCTGGGCCTGGGCCTGGGCCTGGGCCTAGGCCTGGGCCTGGGCCTGGGCCTGGGCCTGGGCCTGGGCCTGGGCCTGGGCCTGGGCCTGGGCCTGGGCCTGGGCCTGGGCCTGGGCCTGGGCCTGGGCCTGGGCCTGGGCCTGGGCCTGGGCCTGGGCCTGGGCCTGGGCCTGGGCCTGGGCCTGGGCCTGGGCCTGGGCCTGGGCCTGGGCCTGGGCCTGGGCCTGGGCCTGGGCCTGGGCCTGGGCCTGGGCCTGGGCCTGGGCCTGGGCCCTGGGCCTGGGCCTGGGCCTGGGCCTGGGCCTGGGCCTGGGCCTGGGCCTGGGCCCTGGGCCTGGGCCTGGGCCTGGGCCTGGGCCTGGGCCTGGGCCTGGGCCTGGGCCTGGGCCTGGGCCTGGGCCTGGGCCTGGGCCTGGGCCTGGGCCTGGGCCTGGGCCTGGGCCTGGGCCTGGGCCTGGGCCTGGGCCTGGGCCTGGGCCTGGGCCTGGGCCTGGGCCTGGGCCTGGGCCTGGGCCTGGGCCTGGGCCTGGGCCTGGGCCTGGGCCTGGGCCTGGGCCTGGGCCTGGGCCTGGGCCTGGGCCTGGGCCTGGGCCTGGGCCTGGGCCTGGGCCTGGGCCTGGGCCTGGGCCTGGGCCTGGGCCTGGGCCTGGGCCTGGGCCTGGGCCTGGGCCTGGGCCTGGGCCTGGGCCTGGGCCTGGGCCTGGGCCTGGGCCTGGGCCTGGGCCTGGGCCTGGGCCTGGGCCTAGGCCTGGGCCTAGGCCTAGGCCTGGGCCTGGGCCTGGGCCTGGGCCTGGGCCTGGGCCTGGGCCTGGGCCTGGGCCTAGGCCTGGGCCTGGGCCTGGGCCTGGGCCTAGGCCTGGGCCTGGGCCTGGGCCTGGGCCTGGGCCTGGGCCTGGGCCTGGGCCTGGGCCTGGGCCTGGGCCTGGGCCTGGGCCTGGGCCTGGGCCTGGGCCTGGGCCTGGGCCTGGGCCTGGGCCTGGGCCTGGGCCTGGGCCTGGGCCTGGGCCTGGGCCTGGGCCTGGGCCTGGGGCCTGGGCCTGGGCCTGGGCCTGGGCCTGGGCCTGGGCCTGGGCCTGGGCCTGGGCCTGGGCCTGGGCCTGGGCCTGGGCCTGGGCCTGGGCCTGGGCCTGGGCCTGGGCCTGGGCCTGGGCCTGGGCCTGGGCCTGGGCCTGGGCCTGGGCCTGGGCCTGGGCCTGGGCCTGGGCCTGGGCCTGGGCCTGGGCCTGGGCCTAGGCCTGGGCCTGGGCCTGGGCCTGGGCCTGGGCCTGGGCCTGGGCCTGGGCCTGGGCCTGGGCCTGGGCCTGGGCCTGGGCCTGGGCCTGGGCCTGGGCCTGGGCCTGGGCCTGGGCCTGGGCCTGGGCCTGGGCCTGGGCCTGGGCCTGGGCCTGGGCCTGGGCCTGGGCCCTGGGCCTGGGCCTAGGCCTGGGCCTGGGCCTGGGCCTGGGCCTGGGCCTGGGCCTGGGCCTGGGCCTGGGCCTGGGCCTGGGCCTGGGCCTGGGCCTGGGCCTGGGCCTGGGCCTGGGCCTGGGCCTGGGCCTGGGCCTGGGCCTGGGCCTGGGCCTGGGCCTGGGCCTGGGCCTGGGCCTGGGCCTGGGCCTGGGCCTGGGCCTGGGCCTGGGCCTGGGCCTGGGCCTGGGCCTGGGCCTGGGCCTGGGGGCCTGGGCCTGGGCCTGGGCCTGGGCCTGGGCCTGGGCCTGGGCCTGGGCCTAGGCCTAGGCCTGGGCCTGGGCCTGGGCCTGGGCCTGGGCCTGGGCCTGGGCCTGGGCCTGGGCCTGGGCCTGGGCCTGGGCCTGGGCCTAGGCCTAGGCCTGGGCCTAGGCCTGGGCCTGGGCCTGGGCCTGGGCCTGGGCCTGGGCCTGGGCCTGGGCCTGGGCCTGGGCCTGGGCCTGGGCCTGGGCCTGGGCCTGGGCCTGGGCCTGGGCCTGGGCCTGGGCCTGGGCCTGGGCCTGGGGGCCTGGGCCTGGGCCTGGGCCTGGGCCTGGGCCTAGGCCTAGGCCTGGGCCTGGGCCTGGGCCTGGGCCTGGGCCTGGGCCTGGGCCTGGGCCTGGGCCTGGGCCTGGGCCTGGGCCTGGGCCTGGGCCTGGGCCTGGGCCTGGGCCTGGGCCTGGGCCTGGGCCTGGGCCTGGGCCTGGGCCTGGGCCTGGGCCTGGGCCTGGGCCTGGGCCTGGGCCTGGGCCTGGGCCTGGGCCTGGGCCTGGGCCTGGGCCTGGGCCTGGGCCTGGGCCTGGGCCTGGGCCTGGGCCTGGGCCTGGGCCTGGGCCTGGGCCTGGGCCTAGGCCTGGGCCTGGGCCTGGGCCTGGGCCTGGGCCTGGGCCTGGGCCTGGGCCTGGGCCTGGGCCTGGGCCTGGGCCTGGGCCTGGGCCTGGGCCTGGGCCTGGGCCTGGGCCTAGGCCTGGGCCTGGGCCTGGGCCTGGGCCTGGGCCTGGGGCCTGGGCCTGGGCCTGGGCCTGGGCCTGGGCCCTGGGCCTGGGCCTGGGCCTGGGCCTGGGCCTGGGCCTGGGCCTGGGCCTGGGCCTGGGCCTAGGCCTGGGCCTGGGCCTAGGCCTAGGCCTGGGCCTGGGCCTGGGCCTGGGCCTGGGCCTGGGCCTGGGCCTGGGCCTGGGCCTGGGCCTGGGCCTGGGCCTGGGCCTGGGCCTGGGCCTGGGCCTGGGCCTGGGCCTGGGCCCTAGGCCTGGGCCTAGGCCTGGGCCTGGGCCTGGGCCTGGGCCTGGGCCTGGGCCTGGGCCTGGGCCTGGGCCTGGGCCTGGGCCTGGGCCTGGGCCTGGGCCTGGGCCTGGGCCTGGGCCTGGGCCTGGGCCTGGGCCTGGGCCTGGGCCTGGGCCTGGGCCTGGGCCTGGGCCTGGGCCTGGGCCTGGGCCTGGGCCTAGGCCTAGGCCTGGGCCTGGGCCTGGGCCTGGGCCTGGGCCTGGGCCTGGGCCTGGGCCTGGGCCTGGGCCTGGGCCTGGGCCTGGGCCTGGGCCTGGGCCTGGGCCTGGGCCTGGGCCTGGGCCTGGGCCTGGGCCTGGGCCTGGGCCTGGGCCTGGGCCTGGGCCTGGGCCTGGGCCTGGGCCTGGGCCTGGGCCTGGGCCTGGGCCTGGGCCTGGGCCTGGGCCTGGGCCTGGGCCTGGGCCTGGGCCTAGGCCTGGGCCTGGGCCTGGGCCTGGGCCTGGGCCTGGGCCTGGGCCTGGGCCTGGGCCTGGGCCTGGGCCTGGGCCTGGGCCTGGGCCTGGGCCTGGGCCTGGCCTAGGCCTGGGCCTAGGCCTAGGCCTAGGCCTGGGCCTGGGCCTGGGCCTGGGCCTGGGCCTGGGCCTGGGCCTGGGCCTGGGCCTGGGCCTGGGCCTGGGCCTGGGCCTGGGCCTGGGCCTGGGCCTGGGCCTGGGCCTGGGCCTGGGCCTGGGCCTGGGCCTGGGCCTGGGCCTGGGCCTGGGCCTGGGCCTGGGCCTGGGCCTGGGGCCTGGGCCTGGGCCTGGGCCTGGGCCTGGGCCTGGGCCTGGGCCTGGGCCTGGGCCTGGGCCTGGGCCTGGGCCTGGGCCTGGGCCTGGGCCTGGGCCTGGGCCTGGGCCTGGGCCTGGGCCTGGGCCTGGGCCTGGGCCTGGGCCTGGGCCTGGGCCTGGGCCTGGGCCTGGGCCTGGGCCTGGGCCTGGGCCTGGGCCTGGGCCTGGGCCTGGGCCTGGGCCTGGGCCTGGGCCTGGGCCTAGGCCTGGGCCTGGGCCTGGGCCTGGGCCTGGGCCTGGGCCTGGGCCTGGGCCTGGGCCTGGGCCTGGGCCTGGGCCTGGGCCTGGGCCTGGGGGCCTGGGCCTGGGCCTGGGCCTGGGCCTGGGCCTGGGCCTGGGCCTGGGCCTGGGCCTGGGCCTGGGCCTGGGCCTGGGCCTGGGCCTGGGCCTGGGCCTGGGCCTGGGCCTGGGCCTGGGCCTGGGCCTGGGCCTGGGCCTGGGCCTGGGCCTGGGCCTGGGCCTGGGCCTGGGCCTGGGCCTGGGCCTGGGCCTGGGCCTAGGCCTGGGCCTGGGCCTGGGCCTGGGCCTGGGCCTGGGCCTGGGCCTGGGCCTGGGCCTGGGCCTGGGCCTGGGCCTGGGCCTGGGCCTAGGCCTGGGCCTGGGCCTGGGCCTGGGCCTGGGCCTGGGCCTGGGCCTGGGCCTGGGCCTGGGCCTGGGCCTGGGCCTGGGCCTGGGCCTGGGCCTGGGCCTGGGCCTGGGCCTGGGCCTGGGCCTGGGCCTGGGCCTGGGCCTGGGCCTGGGCCTGGGCCTGGGCCTGGGCCTGGGCCTGGGCCTGGGCCTGGGCCTGGGCCTGGGCCTGGGCCTGGGCCTGGGCCTGGGCCTGGGGGCCTAGGCCTGGGCCTGGGCCTGGGCCTGGGCCTGGGCCTGGGCCTGGGCCTGGGCCTGGGCCTGGGCCTGGGCCTGGGCCTAGGCCTAGGCCTGGGCCTGGGCCTGGGCCTGGGCCTGGGCCTGGGCCTGGGCCTGGGCCTGGGCCTGGGCCTGGGCCTGGGCCTGGGCCTAGGCCTAGGCCTAGGCCTAGGCCTAGGCCTGGGCCTGGGCCTGGGCCTGGGCCTGGGCCTGGGCCTGGGCCTGGGCCTGGGCCTGGGCCTGGGCCTGGGCCTGGGCCTGGGCCTGGGCCTGGGCCTGGGCCTGGGCCTGGGCCTGGGCCTGGGCCTGGGCCTGGGCCTGGGCCTGGGCCTGGGCCTGGGCCTGGGCCTGGGCCTGGGCCTGGGCCTGGGCCTGGGCCTGGGCCTGGGCCTGGGCCTGGGCCTGGGCCTGGGCCTGGGCCTGGGCCTGGGCCTGGGCCCTGGGCCTGGGCCTGGGCCTGGGCCTGGGCCTGGGCCTGGGCCTGGGCCTGGGCCTGGGCCTGGGCCTGGGCCTGGGCCCTGGGGGCCTGGGCCTGGGCCTGGGCCTGGGCCTGGGCCTGGGCCTGGGCCTGGGCCTGGGCCTGGGCCTGGGGGCCTGGGCCTGGGCCTGGGCCCTGGGCCTGGGCCTGGGCCTGGGCCTGGGCCTGGGCCTGGGCCTGGGCCTGGGCCTGGGCCTGGGCCTGGGCCTGGGCCTGGGCCTGGGCCTGGGCCTGGGCCTGGGCCTGGGCCTGGGAGGCCTGGGCCTAGGCCTGGGCCTAGGCCTGGGCCTGGGCCTGGGCCTGGGCCTGGGCCTAGGCCTGGGCCTGGGCCTGGGCCTGGGCCTGGGCCTGGGCCTAGGCCTGGGCCTGGGCCTGGGCCTGGGCCTGGGCCTGGGCCTGGGCCTGGGCCTGGGCCTGGGCCTGGGCCTGGGCCTGGGCCTGGGCCTGGGCCTGGGCCTGGGCCTGGGCCTGGGCCTGGGCCTAGGCCTGGGCCTGGGCCTGGGCCTGGGCCCTAGTTTCAAGCAGATAATTTTTTGAAATGATGATGGCTTATTTTATACATAAAATAAATAAATAAAAACCATTCCTTTTGTTACAAGTCAACACCTAAAAGCAGTGCAAACTCCAAGTGTTAAACTTTTTGCATGGGGGACACTTAAGTGCCAAAATCGGACAAAAAGAATCGGTTAAGTGTCAGCGTTGAAAAATTAAGGCCAAAGCTACGCACGTGTCATTTTCTAGTAATTTTTTGTTGCTATGAGCAGTTTATTTTCAAAACAAAATATCCACGTGACAATTTTAAAAAACAAAAAGTAATTTGTCCACATGGCAAAAACAAAGTCATACATAAACAAAAAATTTAAAAATCGATTTTATTCGAAAAAAAAAGGAAGAAGGGAGGGTTGACGATCCTCCCACTTCCTCCTCTTTCTTTTTAAATTAATCAGTTTTATAATAATATATTTTTTAAATTTTGCATATTATTTAATTTTTAAATGCCATGTCGACACCAAAACAACGTCGCTTTGGCCGAGTTTTGCTAACTCATCTTCCGACAAGACATGTAAATAAGTTATATTATTAAAATAAAGTCATGTTGGATTTTTCGGCGGCATTCGTCGAATTGATGCCCAGTGATCTATTTTCAAAAAAAGTGACATAAGTATACATGGCTCATTATTTTTGACACTTAGGTATCTTCTCGTATCAAATTTTTGCACTTGAGCTGTTTTTCTCCTAAAAAAAGTTAATCTTTGTTTCCTGTGAACAGTGTCAAGAAAGCCTTTCATTATTCGCTCCATTGAGCCGACCTAATTTTGAAATATTCTCTATAATCACGTCAAAACCCTCGTTTGGGTCAAATAAAATATTAGACGATTGATACTCACATACATAAGGGATTAATTTAGAGTATTTTATTCCACCAATTATCTGTTGGAGGTTATAGGTTTGAGAGAAGAAAGTGTTTTATGTTACTTGAGTATTACACCAAGATACGTCAAGTTTGGAACATTCTCAACGGTGTTACCTCCGAGTGTAGGGAAACCTAGGTTTATATATATGCAAGTTATTGGACTCCAGCCCATATAGGCCCAAAACCATGCTTTTTTCTATTGGGCTTGTATGTAGACATATTCTTTGGGATTATATTAACCAATATACATCAACATTATCCACCTAGAGTTGACTTGTACGCAAGTTGAACATAAATTAAGATTGATCTTCCTAGAGACCAAGGTAGAAGCAGCACCCAGGACATGGATCCTCATTATGAGAAGATGCGTTTCCGTAACGCCAAGCATGGCGCCTTAACAGTTACTCTCTCTTGATAAAGCCCCTCACGTTCCTCTGCATGATTTCATATGTTTGTGCATTTTCTCAGGTTTAAATGGCTTTTCACATTGCCTGCATTCACCAAGTCATGAATTAAGTATTCGATTCAAAGTTCCTCATCAAGACTTAGCACCTTTCACTCTATAAACAAAACTCCAAAGCTAGATGAGTACAAACTTCCACATGAGTCCTCTCCTTTCACCGACATCAATGTTTGTGTCGGATGTTGAACGATCACCATTGCCCTTATCTCAACATCTATCGAGCACCAATCCAAGTTTTCTAGTTCAACATCTGTTGGCTTTATCGGCCATCCAAATTGCTGGATATTTTGCACCAAGTGAAAGTCAGATAATGACTTTGACCTCCACGACCTATGAATAGGTTGAGGTGTAGCCTTTTGTGGGCACAAGTGTGAGTGACCATAGTCAGTTTGTGTGGGTATGGAGCATGAATGGACTACCTCAGTTGTGTGTCAATGAATGAGTGTCTGATAGTTGGAATAAGAGCGTAACTGTCCGTGAGAGTGAATGACTCAATTTAAAGTGAATCGCACCTACAACTAGAAATACACATTAGAGAAATTGTTCAGTGACCACCGCCCTGACTCCCATCGATTTTTATTAATGATGTTCTGGACTTCTTCACAAAATTTAAACTAGGAGAAACTCAGCATGCGATGCACTAACTGTTGATTTGCAGAACCGAAATCCCTCTTTGGCACTTTAACCACATTGATAGGAGGAAAAGGTGACAGGGAGAGAAACTTGTTCAAAGAGTGAAGAGCAGGCTTCTCTTTATGACTTTTGATGCAGAGTAAAATTGGATGCTGCCCCTTAATCAGCCATAACACCAAGTGCTAATCAAAGGATGAGCACTCGTTAATCTTAGACAGAAATAAATGTGACAGGAGAGAAACTTGTTCAAGCAGTGAAGAGCAGGCTTCTCTTTATGACTTTTGATGCAGAGTAAAATTGGATGCTGCCCCCTTTAATCAGCCATAACACCCAAGTGCTAATCAAAGGATGAGCACTCGTTAATCTTAGACAGAAATAAATGTGACAGGAGAGAAACTTGTTCAAAGAGTGAAGAGCAGGGTTCTCTTTATGACTTTTGATGCAGAGTAAAATTGGATGCTGCCCTTAATCAGCATAACACCAAGTGCTAATCAAAGGATAAGCACTCGTTAATCTTAGACAGAACTAAATGTGATGGGAAGAAACTTGTTCAAAGAGTGAAGAGCAGGCTTCTCTTTATGACTTTTGATGCAGAGTAAAATTGGATGCCCGCCCAATCATACAACACCAAGTGCTAATCAAAGGATGAGCACTCGTTAATCTTAGACAGAAATAAATGTGACAGGAGAGAAACTTGTTCAAAAGAGTGAAGAGCAGGGCTTCTCTTTATGACTTTTGATGCAGAGTAAAATTGGATGCTGCCCCTTAACCAGCCACAACACCAAGTGCTAATCAGATAAGCATAATTTAATCTTAGACAGAACTAAATGTGACGGGAGAGAAACTTGTTCAAAGAGTGAAGAGCAGGCTTCTCTTTATGACTTTTGATGCAGGGTAAAATTGGATGCTGCCCCTTAATCAGCCATAACACCAGAAATTTGCTAATCAAAGGATGAGCACTCGTTAATCTTAGACAGAACTAAATGTGGGTTTCTGCCCTTAAGCAACATAGTAATTAGACCAAAAAAGGGAACCTGACTCTATCTCACAAAAGCCAAGGTTTTCCGGTATTAAATTACGAGGGATGATGAAATGAGATGAGTCACTTACGAGCAATTAGGCATTGAAATGGGCTTATAAGCATCCACAATTCCATCTCCCTCACAAGCATCCTTCTGCTTCTTGCTTCTTTTCCAGCCATCGCCCTGATCAGAGCTTTTCCTGCAGCAGAGCAGCTATTTCTGATTTCCTTTATCTGAACAAACAGGCTTTTGCAAGCAGAGACGTGCATAAATGCATGTCATGCATTCAGGCAGAGAGAGTTGATAACTGACCTTACCTTGGATGGCAATGTGGTTCCTGACGCCCTTTCCCATAAACCCAAGAAGTATTTGAGGTCCTGCGAGACCCTCCTAATCTATCTCCCCTACATATCTGAGATGACGTTTCAGTGTTAAAATCCTGCCTTAAACGAGTATTCTTTCAACCCGATCAATCATCACCAAGACTGCATCGTTTGTATCCGTGGCACCACGAGTAATTAGATTCCTGAACTTTTGGGACGCTCCACTAAAACACCTTTTGCTCTCAGTTAATGGAGTTTGAGTGGATGACAAGGTAGAAACAGAAGAAACACGCGTTCTGGCCATCCCTCCGGTGGTTCTCTCACATTTCTCCATGCTTTTCTTACGTAGCAAGCCAAATTTTACAGAAGTATGATAGCGACTATGGTTGTTGGGTTCACTCATGCCAAAATGCTCCTTATCATCCTCAAGCTGCACTAATTTGATGATGGTCAACGTTGATGTGTCTGAGCTGGAGAGAGGGTATTGTTGTAGGGATGTCGGTGATTCTGTCTGCAAGGAATGGGGGTACTTGTCTCTAATTTCTTCTCTGGAACTAGATACCTCATTACAAGTGGATGCTTCATGTTGCGTGAACAAGAACCTGTATTAACAAACATTTTTAATACATAGACCAGAACAAATCTCGGAATAGAATGTTTAGAGAGAGAAATGGAAGGGAACTGAACATGATCTAAAAATTGTATTTTTTAATTATATCTACGTGCACTTGCTATTAGTGATCCGGGAATGATAAACTGAACTGGAAAGAACATGAAAGTGAGTGTGGTACCAGATGAAGAAAGTTCAACTTTTCACATCCTTGAAGGACATATTCATTACGAGATATAGCCATCACAAGATCGTCATCTAGCACGTCTTGCCAAATATATCCCATCTTGTACCTCCTGCATTTTCAGCCAAAACAATAATGGTCAGCAGTCTTGTCTCTTCAGATGGGCCATCCCCCAAATTTTTCACAAAGAAAAACGATAGCCGGTCTGGCCAGTTGGTGTGAATTGACCTTTGTAGGACCAAGAAAAGGCCTCGGTCAAGTGGCTTCCCTCTAAATTCCGCAAGCCACCTCTTAATATCTTTATTGAGGAGAAAAAATAGGAGAGAAGATTAAGGCAAGTACGTGTAAGCTAAATACGTAGTACAATTGCTAGTAGTAGTAGACGACCCCAAAAAAGGTATTGGAAGTGATGATAAACCTTCCAAAAGAAGGTCATTGCTGCTGCGATGATAGGCAAAGTAATTGGAGAATCCAATTAGTTTAATGGTGGTATTCTAAACATTGAGATTGTCTATGGAAGACTTAGTGTCACTCATGGAAGACTTAGTGTCACTCATGGTGATAATTTCAATATAAATATATATCTACCACAGATCAAGAAGGCTAAAACTTCGGTGCTAGAAATAAAACAATAATACTAACATATAATCAGGTGCAATTGGCTTCATCAATTAAATAAAGGGATGCTAAAATCTCATAAATATAGCCTGCTATATAAAAGGAAATATCTGGTTAGAAATCTTGATTCAATTAATCATATCTTCGATGGAAATCCAACAATACCAATCAGCCATAATCGACAAAGTACTTTGATTCTTGAATTCCGCTGATCAATAAGTGTTGTAACCCATAGTCACAAATAGAATCGGATGAATGCGATTTCTACCGATCTTTATATGTACGAGATTTGGTGAGAAAATAAATAAAAATTGCAGCTTTAGGTGGCTGCACACTAGAGAAGGAAAGGATTATTAGGGGACTCTCAAATCAGCAATTGGATCAAGGAATCAAGTAGTCAGAGCATTCTGATACCATATCATTAAGCTTATTAGAGAACCCACAATGAATAGCAAGAGAGAAGAAGGAAGAGAGAAGAAATAGAGAGGAGAGGAGAAAAGGAGAGAAAGAAAAGATCATAAAACCAAAAAGGGACTTTAGGTTTCTATGTGTGTGTCAACAACCTTCACCCATTGCAATATATTTATATTAAACATATATTGTATATGACCATAATATCCTTATTATGTAAAAAGAAATAAAGCTAAGAAAATAAAATAAAAACCAATCTATAAAAGCAACGTAGCATACCCAAAAGATTCAGAGGTGCCACTTGCCGGGGTCGATGACATGACTAAATTAGCTTACCTCCATGAACCAGGAGTCCTCCGCAACCTTGCATGCAGATTCACTCTCAATCAGATCTATGTGAGTTTATTCTCCATTATAATTAAAATCATACTGAAAGGCAATCTGATGAGTGACCGCCCTGTCAGTGATAATGAACAGGCATATACGGGCAATATCCTAATAGCAGTGAACCCTTTCCGAGACTGCCACACTTGTATGACATTCAGATGATGGAACAATACAAAGGAGCACCCTTCGGAGAGCTAAGTCCCCATCTTTTTGCGGTCGCTGACACTTCTTATAGGTATATTGGCAGGGCCAAAGCTCTGAAAAACTTTTCGAATGACTTGCATGAATTGGAAATTTACTGTCACGTAGCCATCTCTTTCCGATATTACCAGGGCAATGATTTATCAGCAGCAAAGCCAGTCCATATTGGTAAGTGGAGAGAGTGGAGCTGGAAAAACTGAGACAACCAAAATGCTTATGAGGTACCTGGCCTTCATGGGAGGCAGATCCAACTCGGAAGGAAGAACAGTGGAACAACAGGTTTTGAGGTGGGTTCCAATGGGTTCTTCTTTTGCCATATTGCAGGGTATCTGTTCATCTTGATCAACTCCTCCTTCCCAAGTTGATGAGTGCAGGCTAGTGCTTGCTAATGATCCTGCATACTAATCTGATTTTCTCCTTCTCCAGTCCAATCCAGTCTTGGAAGCATTTGGGAATGCCAAAACAGTAAAAACAATAATTCCATATACATCTTCTGAAAGATCGCATTGGAAGACTCCACCTTTTGTTCCTTCTACTGGCATCTTTTCATTCTTTTCTTCAGTCTATAACATTAAGAAATCAAATCTAACAGTTTCTACAGTCGGTTTGGTAAATTTGTCGAAATTCAGTTTGATAAGCATGGCATGATCTCGGGTGCTGCCATTCGTACATATCTTCTAGAAAGGTCACGGGTTTGCCAAGTCTCTGATCCAGAAAGAAACTACCATTGTTTCTACATGTTATGTGCAACACCAGCGGAGGTGAAATAAATTACCATTGTTTCTAGTGGCCATTTTTTTTAAAAACTTCTCCTGAATACTGATCATCTTCTCTCTAATTTTCATAATATAATCTGGCTGGCTATTGCTTTATGCAGGATCTAGTGAAATTCAAGCTCGGAGACCCCAGAACATTCCACTACCTAAATCAGTCGAATTGTTATGAAGTGGCAAATGTGGATGATGCAAGAGAGTACTTGGAGACAAGAAATGCTATGGATATTGTAGGGATCAGCCAGGATGAACAGGTATGCTTTGAAACTATTTCCATGATCTAATTGCGACACTGAATTTTAACAGTGAGAGGTTTTCCTCTTTCTAGGATGCCATATTCCGTGTGGTAGCTGCAATTCTCCATCTTGGAAATATTAATTTTACGAAGGGAAAAGAAGTAGACTCCTCCAGACTGAAAGATGAGCAATCATCATATCATCTTCGAACAGCAGCAGAGCTACTAAAGTCAGCTTATTTTACATGTTGAAGTACTGATACTAGATTTCTTTACCATGGCCTCTAAAGATGGTAACACGTGGTCTTTGACAATTGTGTTGTTCAGGTGCAATGAGAAGGCTTTAGAGGACTCCCTTTGCAAGCGCATTATAGTAACTCCAGATGGAAACATTACAAAACCACTAGATCCCAAGTTAGCTACCCTAAGTCATGATGCATTGGCAAAGACAGTGTACTCCAGACTATTCGATTGGTAAGCAAAAGCTTTCAACCAGAAAATGAATTTCATTAAGTTGGTCGTCAAGTGACTGTGATTTCAATTACCATTTCTTGTTGTGCCTGTATTTTTGTGTGGGCAAATTTTATTGGCCAAATTAATTAAACCTTGGCAGGATTGTGGATAAGATAAACGTGTCAATTGGTCAAGATCCAAATGCAGCTAGCTTGATAGGAGTGCTTGATATTTATGGCTTTGAGAGCTTCAAAATCAACAGGTAAATAGCAACATGATACATTTTTGAAACCAGCAGATAGAAGTTCCTATACCCTGAATCAAGATGTAGCGAGTCACATCTCTTAGTTTTGAGCAGCTGTGTATCAACTTCACAAATGAGAAGTTGCAGCAGCATTCAGCGGGTAAGAATCAAAACTTGTAGTCTGAGGTTCAATGTATACAGTGATTTCCCCCTGAAACAACGAAAGTTTATTCACAGCATGTATTCAAGATGGAGCAAGAAGAATACACGAGGAAGGAGATTGACTGGAGCTGTGGCTGGTTTGTTGGCTTAATAGGATGTGCTAGATCTTCCTATAGAAGGTATCCATTTCCAATCGCCTTTTGCAGCTATAAAATGTCTAAATGAAAATTGTGCTTGTAAATTTCTCATCTGCAGAAACCTGGGGGTTATAATTGCACTTCTTGATGAAACCTGGTATGTTTTTTCCTAAGCCATTGTGACGACTTTTCTACATGAGTCATAAAAATTTGTTAGCACGAGAATATTAGAAACTGTGTTTTTCCTTGTTGGTAGAAGCAGAATCCTTCCTAAGTCTTATGTTGCTTCTACCTGTAAATTGCAAATACAGCAAAAGGCTGTCTATACATAACTTGGAATTGATTTTCATGTCATTCTGCAGTATGTTCCCCAAATCGACCCTGAGACATTTGCACAGAGGTGTATCAGACTTATAAAAGGCAACAAGCGTTTCAGCAAGCCTAAACTTGCTCGAACAGACTTCACTATAAATCATTATGCTGGAGATGTGAGCAGCTCCTATTCTTCTTCTTCTTTTCTTTTTTATAACTCTCTATCTCTTTAAAAGCTAAAATTTTCAATTACTTATGTTTGCTTTCAATAGGTTACGTATCAAGCAGATCAATTCCTTGATAAAAACAAAGGATTATGTGGTAGCAGAACACCAAGCTTTACTGAATGCTTCCAAGTGTTCGTTTGTTTCAAATCTCTTTTCCTCCTTTGCATGAGGAGGCGTTAAAGCGAGTCAAGTTCTCCTCATGAAATTTTCGTTTTTCCAAGGTAAGGTAACTGGACTAGCCGCATAATAGATACTATTACTGCACTTCAACAGATCAGCATACTGAACATACTTTCGGACTACTTCCAGCAACAATTACAAGCTTTGATGGAGACCTTGAGGTACAACAGAACCTCATTATATCAGATGTGTAAAACCAAATACGGTTTTGAAACCAGGAATCTTTGAGAATCTCACTGTCTTAAATCAATTGAGATGTGGGGTAGGTTCTGATATGCCTTATGTACCTCACTAAATAGGCTTTGTCATTCAAGCTCAGTTTATCCTAAGAATGGAGATATTCTTTTTGACACAAATTTTCAAGGAGTTTTAGAGGCTATCCGGATAAGT
This sequence comes from Corymbia maculata, assembly GCA_014182735.1. NCBI lineage: Eukaryota > Viridiplantae > Streptophyta > Magnoliopsida > Myrtales > Myrtaceae > Corymbia > Corymbia maculata. Next base: position 50,315,665 of record CM024689.1, on the reverse strand, counting down.
TGTGCAGGGTATCCCACAAAAAGGACATTTGATGAGTTTCTGGACCGTTTTGGAATGCTTGTTCCTGACCTTTCAGAGGGTATGCTTCTTGCATCTCGCATTACAGGAAAAGATCTAACTGTCAAGAATTTTTTTTTTTTGTCTTACTGAAGTTGATCCTTGAAATACCCAGATTTAGCAACATAGCTAGTCCCGATGTGTTAAGCACGATTTCACAGTTAAATTAATATCCCACTCTACACCAGCTGCAGCTCGTAACACTTGATTCTCACATTAACAATCATGATGCTTCCTGTGTGCAGATCCAACAAGAAATCTGCCTGTATAGCCATCTGTGACAAGATGTTCCTTGCTAAAGGGTTATCAGGTACTCCATATATGGAATGAAGTCTACATCCTTACGTTTCACACAGCTTTACATGAAGCGCTTTCTTTCCTTTACATATGTACTCTTTCCCCTCAATGCTATGTTCAGATTGGGGGAAAACGAAGGTGTTTCTTAGAGCTGGACAGATGGCCAAAGTTAGATGCACAGAGAACTGAAGTTTTGGCTAATGCTGCGAGACTCATCTAGAGGCAAATCTGACATATTTGACCGAAAAAGACTTCATTTCTCTGCGAAGGGCTACAATATGTATGCAGAAACATTAGAGGGTTGCTACTTCTCCTTCAACATTTCTCTTTTCTTTCATAGTGTGAGTAACAGCAGGATGCACTTAATAGACTGCTAAAGGGAGCTTGTAAACAAGTACAGGTAAAAGCCAATGAAAATTGCACTTGTCAAAAGGACATATAGGAAACTTGGGGGACCTTTCTATATTTGACAAGAATTAGCATTTCCACCACCCAAAATAAATTAAAAGATGCACCCCTTGCTTCCTCAGTGAGGAAGCCAGCTTACCACATAAAGCTCTATGAACAATTGTGGAGGGCTGCGAGCCTCAATTTGCATACAGAAGTATGCAAGGGCTCACATCACAAGAAGAGTTTACGTTCTTGCAGGGAGTCTGCCATAAGCCATTTCAGAGTGGATTAAGAGCAATGGAGGCACAAAAGAATATAGCTACAGACGAAGAACCAAAAGCTGCTATTATGAGTCAGTTACTTGGAGGTCTTGGATTGGATTTTCAACTGCAATATCTACGGCTTGTATATGATTGAATGACACTGGGGGAAACAGACCTTACAGGTATGAACCAGAGCAATGTTGATGTTGGTGAGGGAATCAGTGATTAGTAAAAGCTTATTGGTCTCTCATGTTCATAGAATCGTGCTAAATTACCAGTTAACCTATTCTTTTCCTTTCCAGGGTTTCCCAACTCTAATTTATCCCTTCCTCCTCCCAATCCCATGCCACTGGACCATTTGCCCAGTAGCATTACTGAAAACTGTTATACAATATGGCCAAATATTATTGGAGTCAGCAATGGCACCAAAAATAACCAGCATAAGGTGGCCTGGCAATTTTGATGAACTGGATAGAAGTAGTTCTAAGAGAGTCCACATTGTCACAGATGTGACAATCCATTTAAAATCTACCACTATCTTGGGCTGAAAAAGTTTCCCACATATGTAGGGGTATCAGTCAGCATAACAATCAGGACGAGCGCAAAAAGAATTTAGGAGCCTCACATCATATTTGGAAATATGAAAATTGTTACTTCCATAACAAGGGTATTGTATCTCAAAAACTTTGAATAAATAAATAAAATTGCTTTCCATAGTTTGTGTGGAGCAAACATATACTTGATAGACTTCTTGTAGTCTGGGTAGGTAATTTCTCGGATGTGGTGATGCTGTAAGTTCTTTTCTCATCCACATAAGTTTTTCTTCTTCTTCTATATGATCATGAGTTCTTATTGCCACACTCCAGGTAATAGTCATAACTTGAATGAACTTTTACCCAAAAAAAAAAAAAATGGAGATTAAATGTGGCCCAACATCTTTTTGTTTTAACATCAACTCTTTCCTATACATGTAGACACAATGGCGAAGATATGAAGCTCTTCTCGCTTATTCACGACTCAAGGCGACTCTTATTTTCCAATGCCTCTGGAGAGCAAAATTAGCTAGAGAGGAGCTCAAAAAGCTAAGGATGGTAATGTTCAAGCTTTTTATCGTATCTACATGAAAAACTAAACTAGTGTCAATATATAATCAGGAGGCTTCTAATGCAGGCTGCCAGAGAAGCCAGGTGCACTTAAGGAAGCTAAGGACAACTTAGCGAGAAGCGTGTAGAGGAGCTAACATGACGGTTTAGAATTTGAAAAGCACTTGAGGGTATAGCATATTGAATTGCTTTGGATGAGGCTTTAAGACAAAATCAGATCATGAAACATATACGAGACAATCTTAAAAGTACTTTGTGCTCACTTAAGTGTAGCCTCGGTGGCATTGCCCTCTCTACTATGGTAAGTTCGTTATGTGTTCTGGTTAATAGATGAGGATAACCACATTCCAATAGTTGGACAATCTTATTTGTTGTTGTAGTTCATGGCATAACAAATAGACATCTCTCGAAATCAATCTCTGTCATCAGCTTAGTATACTAGCTTTCCCAGGATATCCTTCATGGAAATACCTGTCTTTTTTGTAGATTGAATTGGAAGAAACCAAATGCCAAAGAAATTGAAAAGCTACAAAATTCTTTGGCCAACATGCGCAGCCTACTAGATGAAGCACATGTGCAGCAGTCATCCGTGAGAAGGAAGCAGCAAAATTAGCTATTGAACAAGCTCCTCCTATCACAAAAGGAGATAGCGGTAGTGGATGATTCCAAATTGGAGCGGCTGAAATCATAATATGGAATTGAGGTAATTTACTGTACTTAACTTCCAGACCTCATTCTACAAGTGGTACAGATTCATTTTTCTGGAGCTGGAAGCATAAAGGTATGCTGAAGATACACCATCACTGAAATTATGGAGGAGCTAAGATAATAGGGCTATTGAAGGCAATTATTTTTGCACTCTCTTTCATTAGGGTTCGATGATTCCATCCTTACAACTTAAGACTAGGACTAAAATGTGACTATTGACTATATTGCCAAGAAATAATTAGGAGTTAGGGCTTATGGGATACTATGTCATTACATAATGTGAATGTATTTTATTGATTAGATGAGTCGCCGAGGGTACACTTATCAAATGATAAGAAAAACTATAAATGAAGCTCAAAAAATTGTGCATGGTGATGGGACACTATGCCTTGTTCCCATTAATTAGGCTGCTTGTGACAGATGCCCTGAAGATTGGAATGCTCAAGATTACAAAAGAGCTCCATGACACTATCTATAAGTTTTCATGTATGATACAGTTCAAAACCTAAAAAGCTTCTTGCTATGCAGAGTGAACTGGACAAATTGAGGCAAAGAATGAAGAATTCGAGAAAAAAGAATTCGGAAGTTGAAGCAGAGAACAGACAAAGGGTAAAAGAAGCTGCTGAAGCTCAGGGGGAAACAATGCAACTTCAGGGACTGTGGAAAGGTAGTCAAGCGAAAACTAGAAATGGTAGCATCATTATATCTTAAACTGCAATTGACCAACTCTTGTTTATACATCTTAGATTGGAAGTAGTTTGTCCACCTTGAATCAGAAAATCGTATTCTACGGCAGCAAGTATTGGTTCCACTGATAGAGGACAATTTGCCGGATGAATTGCATGAGTAAGAACATAGTCTTTCACATTTTAGGTGCACCTCTTGTTGTTGTTGTTACCATTCAAAAGAAGATTAGTGGCTTATTACCAAGAAAGAGCTGACTGGTCTGATTTACAATATCGTCTCTGCCATCATTAAACAAATGAAATGGTTGAACTACAACACCAAAATTTAAAGCTGCTTATGTAGGTTGTCTTATACTATAGCACACATTTTAGTTCCATGTTTCCGGTTTTATACCTTTTTTTATTTCTTTTCATATTGTGCCTCATCACGGAATTCATCTTTGATACCAGAGCATAAAGACTCCATCAATCCATGTGTCTATCCCCTTGATCAGTCTTTACATGTAAAGAGGAACTATTTTGTAGCAGCGACTTGTCTTTAATGAGCTCTCAAGCCTTGTAGTAGTGACCTGTCTTTAATGAGCTCTCAAGCCTGGAGAATTTTAATGTAGTTCATTATCATTTTGCTACCATCTTAAGAAGAATCAAGCTCTCTTTTCGCAGTCTGAAGACCGAGATTCTGAACTTGGAATCAGAGAATGAAATCCTCCCGAAGCATGTTGCCACAAGGAGCAAACAACTACCTTTGGAAGAAAGCAACACATGTTAAGGTCTGCTTTATAGTTACTACCAAGCGCTTTTCTTATACAAGGACTTACAGTCACTAAACATCATAGGTGATTGGTGCAGATCAGGAAAATGGACATCTAACAGATGAAGATAATGGAACAAAAGTATGAGCATCTTACAGGAATGGTTCGACTGTAAGACTAGAAAGTAGAGCTTCTTTTGAATTATGAAGACCTGAAAAATTACTTCCCTGCAGGAGTCCAGGACAGTCTGTCTCCCTTCTGTCAAGACAAAGATTCTTAACATTGAGGCAGCAGCTATTAGCTACCCTAAAACCCTAAATCCTACTAGAGGTGTCAAAATGGGTCATAAACCCATGTTATGACTACTTTTAGTTAAATAGTTAAATATAGGTCAAGTAAAACTTAAATATGAATCATAAATCAATCTTCAAATGTAAAGCAAAAATATAAATAGGTCTCAAATTGGTTGGAGTTATAACTCATTTCAACCCAAGCCCCTACGCTCTCTTTCCCTCTTTAACTTTATAAAAAAAAATTCTATGAACTTTGAAATTATAATAATTTTTTATATTCCCTTTTTTTCTTTTCTTTTTTTTTCCTTTTTTCTTTCTTTTCCTCATTCCGCGGGCGGTGGCTTGGCTCGCCCGAGCAACACACTGGCCAAGTGGGGTTCAAATTCACTGCCTCAAGCAAGCTCGAGATTGCCAACAATTGGCTAGATCAGGCGAGGTCGTGACCTTGCTAACTACTAGCAAGGCTCAAGCTTGCCCAATGTCGGATGAGCTCAATCTGGCGATCAGGCAAATTGAGCCTCATCGATGTTTAATGATGCTCGAGCCTTGTTGATCTTGCGAAAATCGAGCTTACCCACATTAGCCAAGCTCAAGCTCACTTGTCGCCGGAGTTGGAAGCTATCATCATGGTTGGTAGTTGGCCATAGAAGAAGAAAATAATAATAATAATTTTATTTTTATTTTTTTATTTTTTTAAAAGAAACTTAAAAATAATTAAAATTCGTTTTTTTTTAAAAGTAATTATAAATTCGACTTTTTAAAATTTATTTTTCAAAATATTTCAATTTAAAGGTATTCATTTATTTACTAATTTTTTATTATTTAATTTACTTTTAAGGTTTAATGTGAAGTTTTTATTCAAATAATTTATAAGTAAACAATTTAAAGTGTATTAAATGAAAAGGAGTCGATTTTTTAAAATTAAGTTAAATAATATAAATTGATTAAATATTGAATTGGTATAAATTATCAAATTTATATTATATAAAAATGAATAAATATAAATTAGATCATTTTCGATACGGTTCAAACCCTAGTCTCCGGTAGAAACCCTTACGTTCCCAGGCTTGCAGGACGACTGGGTTTCGCGGCCTTCTCTCCCTCTCCCTCTCCCTGTTGGCCTCCTCTTCACTTGAGCGCTCACTATCATCTGACACAACCGCAGCTCTTCCGTTTCCCTCGTTGCCCCGCCCTGCCCCCTCTCTCTCCCCTCTGCCCTACACTCAACACCCCTCCCCTCGTTGCTCCGGCTCCTCGCTGTCGCGATTCCACTTGTTGTTTCAAGTCGCCAGTTCAAGCGTCCTCCTTGAAACCGCACCGATAACCACCATCCGCCGTCCTAGTAGTTTGGCCCCCGCTCGCCGCTGACAATCTGTTTCGCTGCATCCGCTGTAGCCGCTCGCCAGTGTTGCTCCTTGTCCCCACGAATGGCGGTTTGTTATCACTCCGTTGGTGAATCGCTTTGAGCTGAATCAGACCAAGCTGTGCCGTTGTCTTTGACACCTCAAGTTGGCCTCATTTTACGGACGCCTTTGTTGTCGAGGTAAAACCAAGTTTAAATTTCTCCCAAGTTCACTAGAAATTGGTCCGGTCCGTTATACTGGTGATCCACCGTGTTGGTTCCATGCCTCAATTGATGTTTGAGTCTGTCTTTCTGAAACCAAATGTTGATTCATGAATTAGTGGCGGACATAATAGAGGAATTGAATGAGAACTTGGTGCAAAGTCATCTGGATCTATTTTAGGAATTCATCACATGCCTAATCAGATTTTAGCATAGGAGTAAGACCAAGAGATTGTGTAAATTACATGTGAGATGTCTGCTGTCCAGTTTCAAATTGCGTGAACGCATGCTTTGTGATAAATTTCTGGCTTAATTAGGTGTAATCATGTCATTAGGTGATAGGATCCCACTTATATTTGTCGGGTGTCTGCATGTCGATCTTGAAGGTTGAATGAAAGCCTTTGGATACATGTTCTCACGCTTTCAGTCATGTTCAGTTTGGTAGTTAATGCATTTCACCACATGTTACATTTACGTGGATGCCTCATGTGGAATTGCATCATAGATGTCATAGTAAAGTTTGGACGGCAGAAATGCAAGGAATATGGATCTTTTTATCGAAGGCAAGCTCGATCAGAAGAGCAGATCTGAAACACATCTGTTTAGCAAATGCCCGACTTGTGGTGTTTTCTCGCTTAATGTCTGACACACAAATGGAAGAACATGAATATGATAGCACAGTGATTGCTGATATTCAGAAAGCAAAAGGTAAAAGTGCAGCTGGCTCCCGGCTTTTCGTGGCATTGCAGATGACACTGCATATGATGTTGTGAATTTGGTATGTGTCCTACAGTATGTTGTGCTCTTTTTACTGCTATGACTGGCATTATTATCCGAGTATCACTAATGCGGACCAAATTTGTTGCCTCCTTGCAGATGTCACATCATAATGCTGCGGCCTTGGTCATCAAGTCCAGAGAACTGAACTCTATTGCAGGAACTGTAACCAAGACAGGTTAAAGTTTTATTTTCTTCCACATGTAAGAACTTGTATGACATGAGTGTTTTACACCAATCGGAAAAAAAGTGTCACTCATTTTTTCCTTATGATGGAGCATAGTTTTCAGAGGTCACTCTATGTAAGGAAGTATGGATATGTGGTGATCAACTAATAAAAAACTCAGCAGCATTTTTATTGTTCCATATTTATGTTCATTTAGCATGATGAAAGTCTTATGAGCAAGCAAACAGTTGATAGGTGCTGTGTGCAATCTCTCAAGTGTTCAATGAAATCTCAATGGAGGCTCTTCAGGATGTTATTTTTAATTCAAATGATACTTGATTTGTTTCATCTGCATTCACAGTTAGGGTTCCTTAATGATTTGCTAAATGTTTTTAACCATCTTGATAGAATGAGGTGTCTATAGAAGTGTGCATGATTGTATGGATCGGTAGTCTCTTAGTTCAGCAATTGTAGGGGAATTCCTTTCAATCCTTTTACTTGGCACATTACAGCCTTTCAGCCACTAAGCTTGGCACATCCTTAGGTTTTTACTTATGTTAAGGCGCGATGTGCTGTCTCTATTGTGCGGCAACTTATTCAGGATTAAGGAGATTCTTTTGACATTGCCAATATTAGCACTACATGGTTTAGCAATTCTAATGCAATGTATCAGGAATAATCATTAACAGAAACTAACCTATTTTCAAACTTGAGAGAAATATTCACAATGCCAATGCATTGAACTTAGCTAAATAGTCAGCTGAGCTAGTACTTCTATCTCAGTTTATCTATATGCTCTATATACTTAGCATGAATTGGGGACACCATGATGGGGTCTCCTAGAACTGATCTAGTGTAACAAATCTATACTTGTCATAGTGTGATCTATTATGATGGTTGCATCCTTTCAAATTAAATAAAAAAAAGTATTACAAAAACTATCTTCTTCTCATCTCCATGTCTGATTGTTATCATATATGTGGCTTCTCAGGGTCAATGCTTAGCGGCTTTGTCAATGCCAATTTCAATTCAAAGTCTCCTAAATTTGCTCATTCAACCAGAGGTTTTTGCACCCTTGTCAATGATGAGCCACTACATACTAGTCCACACATGGATGTGAGAAGGGTTCATTCTGGCAAGGTTGACCTTATACATGGCAAAGTTCAACCAATAGACTTTACCAAAGTTGATATTAATGATCTTCCAACTGTTATCATCGTTGGACGACCAAATGTAGGCAAGTCGGCATTGTTCAACCGGTAGGTTTGACTTTATTACCTCTGTGTCAATCAATGCAACAAGTATTGTTGTGTTGGCAAGTCTTGACAAATTCTTTCCCTATATTAATTACTTAGGTATTGTGTAGTTTGATCCGGAGGAGGGGAGGCTCTTGTGTATAACACTCCCGGAGGACCATGTCACAAGAGATATACGAGAAGGCATTGCCAAGTTGAGTGATCTAAGATTTAGAGTGTTGGACTCTGCCGGTTTGGAGATGGCTGCATCTTCTGGCTCAATCCTGGATAGAACTGCAACAATGATTGCAAATGTTCTTGCTAGGTCCCAATTTGCCATCTTTCTGATAGATGCTAGGTAAGCTCTTACTTGCAGCTGTCAATTCTGTACTACCTTCTTGCTGTCTTTTACATACAGCAGAGGCACTGTGGGAAGATTATGAAGGATATGTGTAAAATCACCTAGAACATCTTATTGGGATGCATAATTGCATCCTTGCAAATATCTATAGTCATTTGCTCCCAAGTTGTGTGCTTCCTGTTTGGAGTATGAAAAGATATCTCAGTGTTACCTCCCATAGTTGATTTCACTTTGTTGGTTTCCTCATGTTCATAATGCACATGACTTTGTTTGTTAATGGGATGTGTTCTGATTAACAGAGTTGGTTTGCACCCTTTGGATTTGGAAGTTGGGAGGTGGCTGCGGAAACATGCGCCTGGGATGAGACCTGTAGTTGTAATGAATAAATCGGAATCACTGGATGATGACAATGGCTCTCTTACTGTTTTAGCTGCGGAAGCCAGCAGACTGGGGTTTGGCGATCCTATTGCTATATCTGCTGAGACTGGTTTAGGCATGGCAGAGCTATATCTAGCTCTTAGGCCTCTCCTTGAGGATTATATGATTGATGTTCTGAATGGTAAGAGTTGCTTGATGTGTTCATGAAAACTTACTTTTCTGTTGTAGAGTGTGGGGCTCTCTGTCTGTGTTGTACCTATGGGAAAACTACACAAGTCCAAAACCTTAGGTACAGAATGCAGTCAAGTCATAAACCCTCTCTCTCTCTAGCCAGCATCAAAGGAGTTCCTCAAATGAGATCTCTCCCGATCCCTCATTTGCCTTCCTTATAATCAATTACTGTGCTTCACCTTCATCTGTCTAATAGCTTAAGTTTTCAAATTAGTAGGCCTTTGTTCCACAATTTGCACAACCTAATTACCTTTTTCTTCTATTCTAGACCATGACAATGCCTCTAATGAGAAAAGTTGTTCCAAATCCAATGAGGTTGAGGAGTCTAAGTTGCCTCTCCAGCTTGCAATAGTTGGGAGACCCAATGTTGGAAAGTCAACATTGTTGAACACTTTGTTACAAGAAGATCGCGTTCTGGTTGGTCCAGAAGCTGGTCTAACAAGAGATTCAGTTAGGGCTCATTTTCAATTTCAAGGCAGAACTATCTATCTGGTAAGTGTCGACATTTCAGTCATCACCTTTTGTCAAGGGTTTTTAAGGTTGCACAAGTTTGGGACATTATATAGAATGAGCATGGCTATTTGGTTGGTGTGCTGACTTGCTTTCTTGCCTTATTGTTTTCTTTGAAATTTTCGGTAGTTACTTTTCTTTGCAGAGAAAATTTCTTTGTATGTCTCTCTCTCCCCCACCCCCCAACTGCATTTGCAAATGTGTAATCGAAAAAAAAATTCCCCCTTGGTTATTGCCTTTTAAGATGGCTTGTCTTGATATGAACTACTCCTAAGTTATTGTACTGCATGTCTCCATCCTTTACGGATCTGCTGTACTTCAACCTGATCTACATGACTGAACCAGTTATATCTGGGTTGGATCATGTGTATGCATTCAGGTTGAGAATTCTATTGGGGTTGGAAGTTTTCCAGCCCAATTCTTTAGAGGATTTGAACCCGCTGCAATGTTTGTTTCACTGCTGGTGTCCTTGCTCAGTGATAAATATGTTATTACTGTTTATCCAGTGTTCTATCAAATGAATAGTATTAGTGAACTAAAGCTTTTCAGTGTCTTTGCTCGGATCAAGTTTCTTTTATTGGCCTTTCCTCATTGTAAGAACTTCTGTTAACTCTAAATGTGATTGTTGTCTTTAGAATCACTTTTTGACTTTTGATTCTAACATGAAGTATCTTCTAGGTTGACACAGCAGGCTGGTTGCAAAGGACAAAGCAAGAAAAAGGACCATCTTCCTTGAGCATCATACAGTCCAGAAAGAATCTTATGTGCACATGTGGTAGCTTTAGTCCTTGATGCAGAAGAGGTTTGTTATAAGATTCTTTACTGTGCACTTCATCCAACTATGACCTCATAAGTTCAATTTATGACTTTGTGAAAATAATATAACAAAGGGATGCTTATCTAATAGCAGAGACTTTAGCTGAGGGATGATTAGAGCATTTGTTACTCATTATAGTTGATGCCTTGATTAATAGATTCGATTGTCGGAACTACTCTGGATGCATTTTTTGCCCCTACCTTGTTAGATTGCTCAAGCAAAACGAAGCATGAAGCATGCCGAAGTGGTCATAGCCAGACAAGCTGTAGAAGAAGGACGTGGGTTGGTTGTGATTGTCAACAAGATGGATGTCCTTAGAGGGAAGAAGAACTCAATGTTATATGAAGAGGTGATGAATGCTGTTCCAGAAGAAATCCAGACTTTGATTCCCCAGGTTTGCCTTTCTAATAAATGTCCCTCCTGTGATGCTACTTTTTCTTCACAAGCATTTTATGGGATAGCTCATTATGCTATTTCCAGTCTCCTTTGTAGTAGCCCTTTTCCTCTGTCTGTGGGTGTTAGTATAGATTTCTAAATGATGAAAAAAGATATGCCCATAAGAAGATTTGTTGCATGAATTTCTCCCTTGTCTCTACCCATCTGTTGGAGTTTCTTCAATCAAATTATATTGATCCAACATTGCAAACTGACAACTGTTTCATACCTAAAAAGTGTGCCATTTTTTATGGAACTATTGGAATGCTTTTATTGTGACTAGAAGAGTCTTTCACTGCATGCCTACTTTTGCTCATCCTGTCCTGACGGATTGGTGATTATATAATCTCTTTAATGGACTTTGAACAATGCAATATCAGACATGTCTCTCATTAGTTAGATCGTGAGGGCACCACTTGGACCTGTACCTATCAAAAAGTGGTTTCCGATGGAGACATGCCTATCTTGTGCAACCTGTTGCCCCTAGTCTCATGTTCACAAAATTCTGTTGAAAGAGTTCTCCAGAAATTAGATTGATAGTCCACTACATTTACAAATCTGTGTTTCCATGAACTTATTTGAGCAGTTGGAAAATCAAGATGTCAAAAGTTAAGCTGGTATTTTGGGCATAGATTGTCGTATCAGTAACTCCTGTGTTTGTTTAGGAGATCAAACGAGAGGAATGTCCTTATTAGTAGACTAATGTTCAGCGGTCCATAATGAGATATGGTTTGATGCCTTAGCATGTTTTTAAGTAAAGAGGAACTTGGCTGGAGTAATTGACATGGCTGTTTGACAGGTGAAGTCTATACCTGTTGTTTTCATATCTGCATTAGAGGGTAGGGGCAGGATTGCTGTCATACACCAGGTCATCGATACGTATGAGAAATGGTGTCTAAGACTGCCAACAGCTCGTCTTAACCATTGGTTGCATAAGGTTAGTCTTCTACAACGCTTGGTCTTCTCTAGTTCTTCCAACAATTGACTTGTGTATACCACTGGCCAGTGCCAAGTGCGTGTTGGGAGTATTCGGTGCCATGATGCAATTTACAACTCTCTCTCTCTAGGTTATGAGCAGGCACTCTTGGAAAAATCAGGCTGCCCAGCCCAAGATCAAGTACTTCACTCAGGTGAAAGCTAGGCCACCCACTTTTGTTGCCTTTGTCAGCGGGAAGACACAGCTATCAAACACGGACCTCAGGTTTTTAACAAGGTCATTGGAGGAAGACTTTGAATTAGGTGGAATTCCGATCAGGATCATACAACGGTCATTTTTAAAAAGAGATGGCAGTAGCTGTAGAATTAGTACCCAATCTTCAAGCAAAATGGCAGAAAGAATCTCGTCTGATAAGAGGGCAGCTGCTGTGTAGGGAATAACTATCTTAGATTGACAATGTTGTAAGTATTTGAAGTTAGCACCTACCTTCTTAACCCCAATAATATTGGGTAAAAGGAGATAATGTAAGGAGGTGACAAAATAGAAGGTGAAAAAAAAAAAAAAGGGTATGTAATCTTACTGGCTGATGGAGTTGATCGTCAAAGACGAGCCATATGTACAGAATTTTGTCAGGTATTATGGAAAGAATTTTGCTGGGATATCAGTTAATTTGGCCTTTGAGCAGTTGATAGGATGTTGGCCAATAGCCAGCACTTGCTTTTGTTTCAAGTTGCATTCCGGGGGGCCAACACCTCTGATTTGTGTTTCTTTCAATCAAGGGGACCTAATACTGAGCCAATGATGTTCAGCAAGTTTGGTCGATAGTTCTTAGCTAATGTACTCATGATTACTTTCCCCGATTATATTTCTAGATCTTGCAGAATTTGACCCATCCTTATAGAAGCCATATGCTTGATTGAAATTCATTTTTCAACAATTAACAAAATATTTTAAATTTTGTGATGGCATTCTCTAAACTGGTCGAGGATAAATTCGCCTTAGTTGTCTTCTAACTTGACCATTGTCAAATTGACAGGCATTATTCTCTAGGTTTTAGTGTCATGCACAAGTAGAAAATTAATTTAACCAAATATCTCGTGGAGATTACAAGAAATATTGGGTTGTTCCTGATTATACTCAAGTGCCAATTCGAATTTGAGAAGTTATGGGTAGGTAGCTATTTTGATGTGCACACGATTTTGTCTCCCTATGCGAACATTTTTGTGATTGAGCAGCAGATGTAATTGGGTAGCCCTGTCAGCGTAAATTGACAGTTTGACGATTGACGATCAGTTGAGCCTATGATCTCTGTAACAAAAATATGGCATCAGGCCTTTCATAGTTTTGTACAGGAAACTGAAAATGCATAAATCAGTTTATGAAATATCAAATACTACTAAAATAATAGAACCATCAGTGCTCCAAAAATCTCTATAACACTTGCTTTTGCCCTCGGAAGTAAAAATTAGTCAGTCTGCATTGTCCTGGGCATTTGCATTGAAGCGGTCAGCATCCTCATCTCTACCATCTTCTCCACCATAATTAACCCAAGGCAGGATTGACTCAAACAGGACAGCCAAAGCACTCCTGTCAGCCACATTGCGGACCGCATGTGCACCATCGGCTGGATTGGCAACTTGGTCCTGAACAAGCACTCCACCTCCCATCCCCGGCTCACCCATAAATTGTTGCATATTTTCAGGAGAAATCGATGCCATGGAATCAGAAAAATCAGAAACCAAGAGATGGCTGTACCTGCATCCCCAAAGGGAAGTTAAAAGAGTAAAGAGAAGCCACGCTTGTCAATAAGTAGCAACAACACAAAAGTCACAAGTAACTATTACTCAAAACTCTGCTAATCGATGAACAAACCACATAGGAGAGGAAAACAAAATCCAAACGTTCTAAATAGTATTTGACCTTATCCGCATGCATCTTAGCATTTTCCTTAATGAACCCAGCATTCATCATCCCATTCAGTAATTGCAATATTATCAAAACTAAGGATAGAAAAGGTAACTAGCACAACCCAAAATAGAAGGCTCACTCATTTTTGGTGGATGAAAAAAAGCTTCTCTCCTCACACAGGCCCAGTCCTCTGTGTCACTTCCATTAGTTTCTACTGTTTCAACAACCAGCTCCACAGTGTCCCTTAGCAACTTTTTGCAGACCAGGAAATCTCCATATAAGATAATTCCTCTCTATGTATATATTAACAAGGTGATCCAGGGATGGTATTCCCATATGCTCTGATCGGAAGAAATGATGTTTGACTGTTTTTAACCAGAACTGATCCTTCAGAGGAACCTTTGTTACCAGTTTCTTCAACACTGATGGATGAAGCATAAGCGCCTGCTTCAGAAGATCAACCGATGATGCCTTCGCATCATTATCATGCACATCTGCTTGAAGATCCTCTTGCTCAAGATAGAAGCGGCAGATGGCAAGAGAGAATGAAAAATTTGGAAACAACCATAAAGAGTTGTCACTTTTATATTTTTTGGAGAAATCTTCTAACCATGAATATTCTTCTGCCCTCAGGGCAAAGTAGTCAACACAGAACAAAGCCCCCATTGGATCATCTATGTCCAATGAAAGCAGTAGCTTGCAAACTTCTAATGCAGATCGATGACAGCCTCGCCTTTCCAAATTGTTCATGTGTATGAATAGTGTCTTAAATAGAGGCCGGTTTGTCTCGTGGTTGTATTTCAATTGGATACTAGCCTGCCATGGAGGAAACAGAGGATGCCACGCACATTCCAGGGCATATAGGCACTTGCCAATGGCATCTGCTGCCATTTGATGCTCACCAACAATTCTAAAGTACTCAGCAATTGTCAAAAGTGAGTCCAAGTGATAAGGATGGTATAACAGAACACTTGCTACAGCATTAAAATCATGAATAGCTTTGGCAGCTTCGAATGCCCTCTGAGCTTGAACATAAGATGATGACTGGACATATCTGTTACACATTTAAGTATTTAAGAATGTCAGCACTTAGTATGCAAAAAAATATACACAAGCTAAAAGATGCAATATACATCCAAACTCTTGGTAAATTGTCGACTACAAGAAGCATACAGCACATGTTGGCAAATATTCCAGCCATGTCTATGGAGCTCCTACCAGTCCATCTAAACATGACTGAAGGAAAAGTTAATGAGTTGATTTAGTAAAACATGAAAAGATCTCCTACATCAAAGAATGATATTGAGCATACTTAACGTGTAAATCCACTTTAGTGTCCCCACATATAATTGCTTGTGGAGGATATACAGAGAGCTTCCTTCACCATGTACATAACCCAAACAGCAAAAACGAACCAACTAAATATAACCACATTAGATAATCAGAACATCTTTTCTTCAGATACAGGCATTTAATCATGAAGGAGTTCAGTAGTCAGCATCAATGACGTCTTTGGGTAACTCACTTTAGAGTGACGTTATAGAGTCCAGACAATGAACATCTTAAATAGGAGCAGATGCAAAGGTGAGATCACATATGGTTCTCACATGCATTGCTACCATACCATCAAGAGACTATTGAATGAATTACAAATTGAAAAACCTCTCTTGTTGAGCAGAAATTCAACACGAGCTTGTTCCATAGGTATTATTCAGTGTCGACCACTCAATCAGGTGAATCTCAAACTCATATACCATGAAATTCAGTGCCACAAGGTAGGACTTTCATACTCACAACCTCATCTGCTAGTATCCAACATCACTGGTGCGCCTACTTAAGTGGTGTGCATAAAGGCACATTAATTTGAGATTCCAAAAGTCACCCACCACAATGGATGCTACCATCCTAAGGTGCTGCCTAACCAAACCAAGATGCTCAACAGATGAGCCTTCACACTGCTTAGGTCCCATGACTCTAAAATCACAAATACCTAACACTGACCAAAATCAATGTATGCCTTACCCTAGGACGATTACCAAATTTGAAAATTAAGCACAGGCGCCAAGCATTTATCAATGTGATTGAAATATTCCCGATTCTATACAGGTATTAAATTCCTCACACTCCCAGGGCAAAATTGCAGCCTCCAATCATTCTAAGAAGCGGATTCTCATTATGAATAACCTCATTTTCTCCAAAAGAACCATATGCACAGCAAAACCAGCGAAAACATTACCGAGAAAAACCGAAACATGATTCTTACCTAAGGTGGTTGCGCCCATCGCTTGCTTCCAAAAATTCCATGGACAAGGATCCATCCCAGCGAGGCCAATGGTCCAATGGAGTGACAAGTATTGTCTTTCTAGAATTATGGCTTCCACGTCTTCCCCACGTGTGTGTCTAGAACTGCCCACTTGACTACTTTCAAATGACTTTACAACCTTAGACCCAAAAATTCTTCGCAGCTCCATTTCAGCATTTAGATACTTTTGATTCACTTGTAATACGGAAACTGCTTGTTCTTTTACATCACTGTGATGATCTTTTCTGTCCTCATTTTCATTTTTTACGTCTATCGATAAATTTTCCAGAATCTGGTCAAAGTCTGAAGATTTTTTAAGTCCATTGTGGTGTGAAGATTCCTTCTTTTCTCTCTTTTTCTTCTTTTTCCTTGTTTTGTGGTTGGATGATGAAACCGCCTCAAGAGTGCTTCCTAGCAGAGTTTTCTCCTGTCCACCAAAGTTTCCTCTTGATTGTGCATCAACTGCAGCAGATTGAAACTCCTGCAGGTAGAGCACTCTTATTAGACAGATCAAATGTTTGTGAACAGGATGATAAGTACAGATAGAAAATAGAACTATATCACACCCAGAAAGCACACAATATAGATCAGACCAAACTCAAGCAGGAGTTAAGGATGAATCTCCACAAAATTATAACATAACTGCAATGAGGAAATAAGTGAAATAGCAAGTTTCATACAAGGCTATCATCTGTGACTTATCAGACTTCACCTTATAAAGACTCTACAGGTTGTCTCAGAAAGCACACAATATAGATCAGACCAAACTCCAGCAGGAGTTAACGGTGAATCTCCATAAAATTACAAGAGGAAATAAGTGAATTAGCATGTTCCATACAAGCCTATAATCTGTGACTTATCAGACTTCATCTTATCAAGACTCTAGAGGTTGTCTCCGACAACTGTAGCTAAATTGATGATTAGTTACTTAGTCTTGAATCGGTACACATCGAAATGTCTTATATGCCATCAGTACCTAAACGGTGCTTTTACCAAGGCAGACAGTAACAGAGGCTGGAGCTGAATTCATATGACCATGATATCCATATAATACTGCCCGTCAATGTTTATCGGATCACATACAATTACTAATTGTGCTTACTAAAGTTCTTCAATACACATGGGCACCCATGCAAACTTAAATTATGCGTGACATGCAAATTTAAGAAGAAAGAGTCCTTAACCAAGATTGTGGTCATGTGTGAAGATAAATATCGGAAAGAACAAATGGAAGCCTTTTCGACTTCTATGGTGTTCAAAAATATCATAAAGTACACACTATAATGGACTAAGGCCTAGAACAACATAATACTGAATAAGAAAAGAGTCTTCTGAATACTTGGTTTGTTGATAACAGATGAACTCATCATGTTGATCCAGCTTCAGATACTTATCATAAAACCTGATAAAATTCCCCACTAGAAGACAAGTGTGCCTCACAAGCCCCACGAGATGAGGAGCTCACAAAACACAGCATGGGGACAAAAAAAAAAAAGAGTCTCATAAATTAGAACATTTAACGTTTGAGTTTTCCACATAATCAATTCAACTGATTTGAATGCATAGGAAGATCTGGTCATCAGCATGTAACCAAACCCATCCATCTACCTAGCCTGATAAAGGACCCATCTAGTCACCTCAGTGGAATAGCATGAAATAAAGAAAAAGATAGATGCATGTCTTCTTTGCCAACTTGCTGCCTAACCCGGTTATGTAAGTGAAACGCTCAGTTTGCTTTCACATCCTTCTTCTACCTAGGATGCATCCTTTGCCCCCCACCTCTGGATGAATTTCGCAAGCCCAAGATTGCTGCCAGGACATTCACTCTAATCTAGCACATCTTCACAAGCAATTAATTCTCTTTTCACCAAGTTTATCTTGACAACTGAAATAGCATCAAAGCACAGTTACAATACATCCGAGATGAGAAACTTCGCGTCACGCTAGTTCTAGGGACAAATGAAGGTCAAGTATTCTCCAAAAAGAGGCCCGAACAATACAGAGACATTGTCAATTCATCCTTTTTGTGTATAAATTGAATCGAATTTCCTCCCCGATCGCACCAGTGACAAGAGAAATTGCACCCAGGGGTGTGTCCAATTAGAGTTCCCGGGTGGCTTCAAAGCTTATGCGATAAGTATAGGGAATTTGATCATATGGGAAAAGAAAAGAAAAGCGAACTGGGAATATGGGGTCGAACCGATTCAGGGACGTCTTGGTCGTCACTTTCGTCGTTGTCGTCGTTGCCGAGGAGATCGAAGGGGTTCTTCTTAGAATCGGGAGATTTGGAATCACAGTCCTCGTCCTCCGACAATGGTAGGTGCAGCTGCTGCGCTTCTTGTTCTTTCAGGGGATTTTCTTCAGCAACCTGCCCGACATCCTCTCTCACCTCCACTCCAAAATCCTGCCACCCACAAAACGAAGGTCGAAGAAAGCCGAGCAAAGGCCGTCTGCAATCGCAATATAATGGTTGGTGTCGAAAAACGAAACGATGATTCTCGGACATTTAATGGGTCGGAGTCGGACAATCAAAATGCCATCGTTTTTGTCTTTCGGACTCGAGTGGCGTCCAGGAAAATTTCTCTTTCGTATCAATAGTGCATTGAAGCCCACCTAATCTTCTCCCCCGAAGGACCCATGGATTACTCGGGGATTCACATAACTTGAACCATTTATGATCAATTTATCACAATCATATTTTCTTGAAGGGATGATAAGTATATTAAAATCTTAAATTTATCACAAAAATATAATTAAACCTTAAAAATTTTAAAAAGTATAATCGAATATTAAAATTTATCAAATTAAAATAATTAAATTATTTTGTTAATTTCGTCTAATTCAACTAACAAAAACACTTATGTGTCTTTTTTATTAGGGGAAATACCACAAAAAACCCCAAATTATGCCACTTTGAGATAATTTTACCTAAACTTTTTTTCCATCAAAAACCTCAAATTATGCCACTTGAAATAATTTTACCATAATGTTTTTATTGTACCACCAAAAACCCTAAATTATGTCATTTGAGACAATTTTATCCCGAACTTTTTTTGTGTCATCAAAAACCTCAAATTATGCCATTTGAAACATATTCACCCAAAAAATTTTAACTTAAGGAATTTCCGTCTTTTTTCTTTTCTCTTTTTTTTTCTTTCTCCCTCTTTCCTTTGCCATGGTCGGAAAACCGGTGAGGCCACCCTCGCCGACGACAGTCAGTGAGGTGGTGGCCCTCGCCGTGGAGGGTTGCCCCAACCAAGCAAGGACCACCCTCCAGCGGTTCTAGTGAGGGGTGAGGGCTGCCCCACTTAGGAATGCCATCGTCGACAAGGGCCAACCTTGCAGCAACCCTAATGCTGGCCATGGCAGAGGGGAAGAGGGAGAAAAAGAAAATTAAATAAATAAAAAGACGAAAATACCCTTTAGTTAAAAAATATAAGTATCATAGTTTAAGATTTTTTGGCACGAAAAGTTGATGATAAAATTATGCCAGTGGCATAACTGGAGTTTTTAGTAAAAAAAAATTTAGGATAAAATTATTCTAAATGGCATAGTTTGAGATTTTTGATGGCATGAAAAAATTCATAATAAAAATTGTTCCAAATGGCATAATTTAGAGTTTTTGGTAGTATTTTCCATTTTTATTATTAGTCAAACACATGGCGCCAATGCGGCACTCCTTGGACCGTCAAAGGGGTTAGATTTGGGAAGGCATGGATGGAAGTTGCTGAAGAGGAGTCCTCGTCGCCCACGCGGTGTCTCTTGCCTCTTTTTTAATCTTTTTACAAAAATTAGCTTTTTTTTTTTTAATTCTTAATCCTTTTCTATCGTCCTTTTTTTTTTTTTCCAAATTTTTAATTTAATTTTTTTGAAGTGACCTTGGTGGGTCACATTGGTGCCACGTGTGTTGAAAAAGTACTAAAAAAAGGCACGTTTATTAAGTATTATGGGACTCAATTATACATTTACAACAAATTTTAAGAATTCTAATTCACTTATCCCCTTGTCAAAAATATGTAAGAAAAGCTCATTGTCTACATTGTTTTTCTCTATGTTAATTAGAAAATCAACCAAAGACATGTCACTTGTGTTATTTGGTATATATTCAAAGAAAAAAAGTCGAGGTTAACTTTATCAAATTTGTACAGTGGAATATCAATATCCCAAATTTTTTTACATCTCACCAATACTCTCAAACGTATATCAATGATCCAATAATTCCTTCAATCACCATTTCATCGAAAATGGCTATTTAAAATCATTAGTGACGTTGTACACATTTTTAACGGCCATTTGACAAAATGTATTTTCAAATCATTTGAGGTATTGGTAAACAGAAAGAAACTTTAGATATTAGTGTTTAATGAGAACATGGTCAAAGGAATTTTTCCTTCTCTTTTTCATGGGAAAATATCACTAATATTCTCTTTCCATTTTCTTTGAAATTGAAAATAATCCATGCACTTTTTGTCATTTAAAATATTTCACATTCTTTTTAATGACAAGTTTTGTTAAGACGGACTGTTTTTGTAATTAACTCAAGCTATTTTCTTTTCAACGTCCTAATTGGTATTTGAGAGGAGCAATTTAACTGGATAGTTTATCTTTTAAATAACTGCGTGTGTTGTTTTGAACTAGGAAAAGGGTATATGAATTCATATTCTGAAAAAAACTATACGTATCAACTAATGGAATTGTACTTCTTTGTTTTTCGAATTGATGGAAAAGGACGAAGAGGGGTAACAGGGAAGTTAGCCACTCTGGAAAGTGTAGAACAGAATTCATTGGGTCTAAAATGGAAAAATCCCTTAGATATACTGAAGCATAACAACAAGTATCAAGTTTGCATATTGACCCGACGTTACATTGATAAAAATGCTGCCTCATTTGGTGATTTTCTCAAAGCATAAGTACAAAGACATTAAGAAAAGCTTTAGTAAACTATGACAGGATGGTATGGGGATAGCATTGCCTTGTGCCTTTCTGGCGGTCCTTGAACTCTCTTGCTCCAGATCCAAAGGACTCTTTGTTGAGTTGTATTCTTCTAATTGAAGTCAGAAAGCAGATGTACAATCTGCATGTGCTCAACGTCATCTCCATTAGGGAAATAGCAATCGTCAGAGAGGATAACATGGTCCACCGGCATGAAAGTCATTTAGAAGTGGGAGGATTTGGAGCCCTGGCCATTCTATCTAGCAGATTCAGAAAGCGAAAGGCGAAGCAAGTTGGCGGTGGAGGAAAATCCCACCACAACTGGAGAGCTATCATGGCAAACTTTGGAAAGGGGAAAGAGCAAGTACTACGTCCAATACTTGATATTTGCTTTGCCAGGTTGACCTCTACATGCCCTTCTGCTCGCATTTGAAGAACGTGCCTGATGTTAGATGGCAACTTTCAAGTTAACCAAGAGAACCGTATTTGACATGATTTAAATTATTTTAATGTTTGTAACATTATATACAATTAGGGATTCATTTTACATGCTGATTTCTCACATTATATTTTCATATATTTAATGTTCTAGACAATTAGAAACAATTGCATCGGACCTCAGACACCTCATTTGATAAAAGCTCCGCCCCCTATGTTAGTAGCTTGCGGGATGTTTCGTGAAACTCATGCTCTTTCGTTCTACTAAATATCAGAAAAAGGAAAGAACAAAAATTATGAGGACACCTTGATACCTCTCCAATGGCTAATTAATAATATTGTAGACGAGGAAAAGCTCTGCTATTAAAATCGGAGGAAAGAAAAAAAAGTCAAAAGGGAAACGCCAAGAAAGTAGTACTACAGTTTCAATTCTTTAGATCCCGCAGGCAAGAAGGGCTCCCACCACCCGTATTCATACTTTGGATAAGGCGCAACCCAATTCGCCGGCTTCTCAAACTCCCACTTGGGTGGGATTAGAGCCCAATGCTTCTTCTAGCTATCTGCCTCATAGCTATCAGCCAACACTCTATCCAGCCTCAACTTCATGAACCTGTCAAGTAATTACGAAAGATAGCCTTATCATTTGAGGCTAACTTATCTTAGATGAAAGTCTTACCAGGAAGCAAAGAGCAACTAGTACTGGCATGTAAATCATATGTGCAAAACTATAATAAACAAAATGATACATCACATAGGTGAGGGCTAAGGGAAACAATAAATAGACAGTGCTATCAGAATCCAACCCAAAAGGATATGAAATTTGATAATCAACATGAAGACAGCAAGCAATGATATAGACATGATTTTTCTATCACATTCACGCTGAAGACCATTATTTGTAATCATCTGCAATTGATGTATGACCTGGACTGTAAGAATTGAGCTTGCTGCCTTACTAGGTTTACATTAAGGAATGCCATTTGAGAATATTTTTTCAGCAAAAAAATAGAATAGCAGCGCTAATAGAGATATCGATATACATCCTAGAAAAAGAAGCATATACAAGCGCATTACTCATCAAGAGTCCTCAGCACAATGCGACAAACAATCTGAACATGCCGTGCTAAAAGTTACAAAATGTATATCCACATATAGAAACAATAGATATTGTTTTTAAAACAACATTTTGGTGGACCATGTTAACTGCCATCATGCAAATGATCACCTCACTGAAAATTGTTCTATGGATGTGCCTGTGGGTCTAGGATGCTACCTCTAGATGATGTCCATATCAAGAGAGTTCAAGGGCTCAATTCATAACCAACAAGCAATGAACCCATTGTTTCATTATTCCACAAAAAAGAATAGGATTTGAAAATTGGGGCGGCAATGAACCATATATATACTGCTTGGACGACAAATCACTGATAATTAGAATAGATATGCAGATGCTCACCCAAATGATGTCCACATCAAAAGAGTTTAAAGACTCGACATGTAATCAACAAGCATCTTCCTTGCAGCAAAAGAAATTGAGTTGAAAATGGAGGTAGCCATTAGGCATTGACTTCAACTCTGCAACAAGTAACAATGAA
Source organism: Corymbia maculata (assembly GCA_014182735.1). Taxonomy (NCBI): domain Eukaryota; kingdom Viridiplantae; phylum Streptophyta; class Magnoliopsida; order Myrtales; family Myrtaceae; genus Corymbia; species Corymbia maculata. Next base: position 50,292,530 of record CM024689.1, on the reverse strand, counting down.
TCCCGGACAGGCAAATTGGTACAAGCTACCTCTACATGCCACAGCGTCTGCATGACAAGAGTGCAGGGACTCAATATATGATAATCGACAGGACAAAAGCAATCAAATTTCTCGTAACTCTAGCCAAGTTCCAAAATGGGGCAAAACGCAGGATTATTACTATGGGAGCTTTTCCAATATACAAGGAAAGGAATTCAATTGTTGTACTCCCTCATTTCATTTTGCCGTGTTTGGCTGCAATGAATTGATGAGATTGGGGCTTGATACTAAGCTCTTATAATATTCAGATTCCAGAAACCTTACATCACGAGGCAAAAATCCCAGAAGGGAAGGAGTTTCGCAATTCAAAAGTTGAAAATGCACTCACGTGATCCAGGTAGCATTGGTGGAGACAAGAGCGACGGCGGGCCGGCGCAATCGCTTGGTAATATTGGGGAAGTTGTCAAGGAACTTGGGCTCGATGACAAGCCAGAAGTCCTTGCCCTTGTTGCGCTCTCGCCGTAGTTGCGGAGGCGCTCGAAGAGAAGCTCCTTGAAGTGCTCCTCCTCGTCCAGCATAAATTTCGCATTCGCGACCACGAAGTGGTACTTTTGCTCTTAGATTCGGGCTGCTGCTGGTGCAGTGTAAGAGAGGATGAACAAGTCACAATTTTGATCCTGACCCATCAAAACAAGGATGGGGAAAGGGAAGGGGAAGATACCTGGGTCGGGCTGATCTGATTAGAGGAGTCGGTGGGCGGCCACGGCCGTCACAAAGGGAAGGAGAAGGTGGAGAAGAAGATAGAGGAGAGGAGTACTTTCGGAGGCCGCAGTGGCGAGGAGGAGGAAGAGGACAACTCCATATGGCATTTCGTATGACCACGCATCGACATCCCAGCAACAGGACTACCCAAAGGGCAGCTGCAGGACCAAGAGGCCACCACCACCACTCGACATTGCCATACCTCTTCTCTTCTCTTCTCCTCTGTGTTAGTCTAGACGATGACGATGGAGAAGAGTCGCGAGCCTTATCTATTAGGGACTCATCTCTTTTCTCTCTGTCTGCCCACTTCCCCTGATCAATAAAAACCATCAGTGCCCCCTGTTTTCAACTTCCAATTGGTTAAATGACACTTTTGTCCTTTTTGATTAAATGAACCCCCTATTCGACGACAGATTTTGCTCACGTGCGATGCAGACATGGAACACGCGTTGTGAACTTCGCGCGTGTACATGTATTATTCAACTGCACAATGAAATTTATCTTCTTCTTTTTGGTAAAGAATGAAATTTATCTTTCGACTTTTACAATTTATAATATTCTATGATATCACAATTTCAAAAATGTTCAAAACGAGATCTTATCATCGCTGAAACAAAAGCACAATTCAGGTAACTATATATTGTCTTCTCCCATCATTGATGCCAAAAGCTTGATCGTAATCACCACTGTAGTCGCTCAACTCCCCGTCAAACTCTCGCCATCTAACTATACTTCAAGGCAGGCCAGTTCCTATCCTTGCCAACGGAGGTATGATCTTTTGGGTTACATCAATGGCTCCCTTCAAGTCAAGTTTTATACATGTGCATTCATGTCCGTGCAATAAAAGTCATAACATTTCTTTTCATGTTTCGAGGCTAATTAGCTATCAACCCTTAGACGTACTATACATCAATATTTGGGGCCCCGCTCCTGTCACTTTTATCGATGGTTGTCGATATTATGTTATTTTCTTTGATTATTTCATAAAATATACTTGTTTGTATCCACTTATACAATAAATTCAATGTCCAAGCCATAATTATTAAATTCAAATTGTTTGTTGACTTTAGTCAAAAAAAAAAAAATATTACAATTTATACAATAAAAGGAGGTGAACTCACCGAACTTGATCTTTTAACCCATCATGGCATTACCCATGTTATTTCACCATTTTATAGTCCCCAACACAATGGATTCACCAAACACTACCATCGACACATCGTTGAAACCGGCCTCATCCTTTTCTCTCAAGCTTTTATTCTATTAACATTTCGATTGCCCTTTTGCCTTTTTCACAGTCACAAAGATAATATATCAACTCCCCACACCAATATTGGATTTTAATTCTCCTTTCGAGGTAATATTTTATCAATCTCTTAATTATCGCAAACTTAGAGTTTTTTGGGTCTTTATTTTTTCCATGGTTAAAACCTCATGCTTATCATAAACTTGACTCAAGTTCTTGTTCATGTGTGTTTCTTGGGTTGCATAATGCATAATAAGTGTTTTCAATGATGCTCAATTTCCTTTTGCCCTTCCTTCGTATCCTTCATCTAGTAGCACAAAGTTACGATGGGGGAAAAGTGTAGAGAAGTAGGAGGTAACACAAATAAGAATTAAAATGATTAGGATGCTCATCACTCATAGGAATCCACCTAAGAGAAAAACTAAATAAAAAAAAATCCTTCTTGTTTTCAAGCCAAAGGCTATTTACCTCTCAAAACCAATATACCTTCTTATTCATTATAACATGCTTATATATCAACAAACTTAGAACAACCCTCCAAGCATGAGCAATTACTAAGACTCTTTGGGAAGACAAAAGGACTTATAGGGAAGATAAACTAGTCTTACTAGATAACATCAACAATTAAATAAGGACTCTAAAAACTTTAAATGAAATTTATTAGACCTTGAAAATATAAAAAATAAATGTTGTTGGATGCAAGTATCCAAGATTTGCTTAATTCAAAGTTTATTGAGTTAATAACCTTCAAGGAATGTAGGCACTCTCCAAATATGAAGTGATCGAAGTAGTCTTGGAATTGATAATTGCCTTGTCGATTGACGACTAGGTTGTTCATCGATAACAATGCGATTGATGACTTTCTCACTAAATCAACAACTCCTTCGTAGAATTGATGACTCCTTAAAATACTCCGGCATCAAACGTTTTTGTTGCGCATAAAATCATATCTAAGTTTTCATTATCTTCATCTTTCTGCTCTTTAGGACTCATTCGATAAGTGGCCTTTTTTGAATGGCGGCTCTCGAAACAAAATCAATACAATGCTGAATTTCTCTTATGGGTAGAAGACGAAGCGGAATCTCTTCCGAGAATAACATCCTTAAATTCTTGAATAAGAGGTTTTACTTGAGAAGATACATCATAATGTTTTTCATTCCCTTCTAACATCACAAGAGAATATGCCTCCAAGGACTTTTCCAAAACCTCATCAACAACAAATTTAGCAAATAAATTATTTGCCTCCCATTAGATGGTTCAAGTGCCTCTATTTTGGAAGGAACCAAAGTGATTTTAACTCTATCTTTCTTAAAAGTGTAAATTCTGAACTCATCGTGCTTAGTCTTTCTATCAAATTGCCATGGCCTTCCAAGAAGCAAATGGCAAGCATCCGTGGGAACAACATCACACCATACTTCATCATTATATATTTTTCAATGGAGAATTGAATAAGATATCTTTTACTAACCCTTATCTCGTTCCCTTGTGGCCAAGAGAGTTGATAAGGTTGTGGGTGTTTCTCCATCATGATGCAACTTGTTCATCATTGCTGTAGCCACTACGTTCTTGCAGCTTCCTCCATCATTGATAACATTATGCACCTTTCCTTGAAAAGTGCATCTAGTATAAAAAATGTTATTGTGGAGCCACATACCATCCTCACTAAGAGTAACATTCAAAATTTAACGAAGGATTAGAGACTCCTTTTGATCTTTATAGATAACTTCATCTTTATCTTTGGATGTTTTGTCAAAACTAAGGGAGAGTCTTCACATTACTCTCTTCTCAAGATCTTCTTCTATTAGGTAGACGATTGACATACAAATACAATATGTCCAAACCCTTGACATTTTGAACACTTAATAGAGTCTCTGGCACTTGGAACAACGGTCCATCATTCTTAGGAATCAATTTTGAAGCAATTGCCCTATTCTTAGGAGTAGATGCCTTGCTAGCCTTAGAAATAGTTTTTGACACTTTAAATTTTGACGAATTCCGATCATTCATTTATTGCATAAAAATTAAAAATCAACCTCGACCTAAACAAAAAATATTAGAATTAAGTGCATGGAAACATAGTTTTAAGAGCATTTATTATTTTTTTATATTTTCATTAATTGCATTAGCATTGACCAGTGGTGGAGGGTCATGAACTTAAAGTGAATGGATTGGAACCTACATAGCAAGACAAAAATTCGCCAATACTAGGGACCAAGTGGGCGAAATTTACATGGGAAGACGGGCCAAATTGAGGTTAATGCAATTTCAGCCCATGGGATCTAATAAAAATAGGTCTTGAGCTTAATTCAGCCCGTTACAAAAGAAATGTCTAATTTAAGCCACGTGAGACTCAAGTTTAAACCTAGTTTGCACTATACATAGGACACTTGCCTCACAGATTAGTGGTTGGTGGCAATTCAGTATTCAGAGCACACATCAGAAAAAAACACACAAGAGAGGAGAAAGAGGGGTCACGGCCAAGCACTACATGGCCGAAATTCCTTCAGGGCCGTGACATCCCCTACAGCCATCTTTGTTGTTCCGAGACTGACCGTAACGATCAACGTTGCCGCTGTTGTTTCTCCTTGACGACCTGTTATCGTGTCCTGTCCACTCCGTGGGGTTTGTTTCTAGCAAATCAGCAGCTTGACAGACTCACTGATGGTGTCCACTGTTGAAAATATAACGATACGCGGAAACGACGGGATCTGCCAAATTTACGTCTGTCTGAAAATACTAGAAAAATAAGGGCACCAGGATTTACGTGGTTCGGTCAAGAGTATCGGTACCTACATCACGGGGAGAGCTAGTAACAAATAATCACTATAATCGGAGAATTATAATTATAATCACTCACACACTCGAGTGTTTACCATACCTAGATTTAACCCCAACCCAAAGTGTTTACAAATAAACAATGTAAACTTACAACACAAAATCACCGAGTGTTCAAGCCCTCCTGCAATTCGCTCACAAACATACGAAAAACTAAGAACTCCGTTCTTTCTTGTATGCTCCAAAACGGCAGCGCAGCTTCTTCGCTTAGCTTCTATTCTTGTGCGGCGCTCTCTTCATATCCGCTGAAGAAACTTTATATATATATATATATATATATATATATATGTGTGTGTGTAAACCTAGCACTACTAGGTTTCTCCCTATAGATAAGAGAGGAAACCTTTGTCTTTATCTTTTTGTGCAAAAAGTAATCCTAGTCAAACTTGGAATAACAAGAAAACCAATCTTGAATAGGATAGGAAATATTTTAAACAAGTCAAAATCCTTCTATGGATCGAGTTCGTGAAAATTCAAACTCGAGTCATAATTTAACAATTCTCCACCTTGGCTCGTGTTTGAAGCCAGAGTTATAGTGCTCATCATCATCCGTACTCTCCCAACGCCCGACGGCGCCACTCTCCACGAGACGCTAATTATGCTCCAAGCATAGCAAAGCTTCACCAAATGGGCAGAAGGCTGGTCATCATGTACGCTAGGTTCTGCCGTAACAATTTTTCACAATAACATTGCCACTTTGCTAAGATATCTCGGATGAAGTGATACATGATATCGATATGTTTTGTGGTCATTTCGTGATAAATTGGATTATATGCCAAATATATCGCACATTGGTTATCACGGTGTATATCAACACTTTCGGTGCCCAAGGTCAAGAGCAAACTTCATAACCGCTATCGCCTCATTCACTATAAAGGTTAGTGACTGTACTGCCCTCGGTCGAACCAAGACAACATGATCTGTAAGGATGCTTTCCAACTCCTGCACCACGCTGTTAGCGTAAACACGTACCACCACTAAGGCTGTAATCATCAAGTTACCGGCAGATCGAGATCCACATAACCGATGGTTTTCATTCTTGCCATTCTTGTTCCTACGGTATATTATATCCACGTCTGCGGTCCCTTTCAAATATCGATGATCCCTTCACGGCTTCCCAGTATGAAGGCTTTACCGGGACGCTTCATGAGGCGACCTTTCTGTCTCACAACTTGTGAAATATCGGGCCCTAGTGCACACCATGGCATACATATACTTACCCACGGCACTAGAATAAGGAACACGGGACATATGCTCCTCCTCCTCCTCGATCTGCGGTGATAATTTGTCTGAAAGTTTAAAAGTGGTTTGCTAAAGGTGTACTTCTGATTTTACCGACTGCATGTTAAACGTGCCACAATCTTCTCAATATATTTCTTTTGAGATAGACGTAAAACTCATGCAACTCTTTCATGCAAAATCTTCATACCCAATATTTTCTTTCTGCGGCACCTAAATCTTTCATCTCAAATTCAGTACTCAGCTGCCTTTTCAACACATCAATATCAGGACATATTCTTAGTTGCTATCAACATGTCGACAACATATAAGAGTAGATAAATTAAAGAACCATTCTCGATATCTTAAAATAAACACGGCTATCCATCGACTTTTCAGTAGTCTGATTAGCCATGAAAGCATCAAACGCTTATATCAGCACTGGGAGACTATTTTAGCCCATACAAGATTTCTTTAACAACAAACATGATCTTTTTGCCGGAATAGCAAATCCCCCTCACAGGCTTTTGCCTCATGTAAATCCATTCTCCAACTCACCATGAAGAAACACCGTTTTCACATCTAGCTGCTCTAACTTGAGATCTTGCAGAAGCAACTAAGGCAAGTAAAACACGAGATAGAAGTATGCTTTACCACGGGGAGAACACATTGTTATAGTTAATGCCCTCCCCCTGTGTATATCCCTTCACCACAAGTCTTGCCTTATACATCGTTGTCTCAACGAGGAATGCCATCTTTCCGGTTAAAGACCCACTTACCCGACAATCTTTTTTGGCTCTTAGATACTTCGACCAGCTCCCATGTGATTTCGATGGAGTGATTCCATCTCTTCGCTCATAGCCCCAAGCCCTTTGTGATGACTCACTACTAGCTATCGCCGGAATAAGACGAGGCTCATCCGTCTCACCTCGTCACCTACAATTAAGCATAAACCCAATGTCGTATAACCATAATGTAC
>CM024689.1:46461970-46515627 GCA_014182735.1 Corymbia maculata | reverse complement strand
AAAAAATTTCTCTACATAAACAACTAATTAATTAAGAATAATTAGATACATATATGATTGTAAAACATCAAAGCTTATATGTCTATACAACGAAATTTAAAGCGTACCTATTTGAGTCATAATTTAAAGCTTACTTGTTTGAGCCATAATTTCACTTGATGAAAAACATATCAAACTGACAGTGTCAGTGATCTATCGGTATGCCGGATTTTCCGAATCTAAACTACATTGAACCCAAGAATCACAATATAATGATACCTATATAATAATTGCTAACATACATCATTCAATTGGAAAAAAAAATTCTAAATTTTTTTTAGAACCTTTACAAAATTATGAACCCCTAGAATTTCAAATTTGAAATTCTCACTCAATACTCAATAAAAACTATATAAATTATATATGGTGAGAAAAATCTCAACATGTAGAACAAAAGCCCTAAAATTTCAGAATCAATTGATCTATGTAGAAGGTTTTCATTAACTAATTATGCTCCAAAAAATCCAAAAAAAAATTATATGTCGAAGTTAAGACCTATATGAACACTTTTCATGAAGGCATCAACCTCTAGATCTCAACACAGAAATTGGAAAAAATTTGACAAAAGCAACAGGCGGACAACATGCATATCAAAACTGAACAAAAGATTTTTACAGATTACTAAACTGACTTTGGACGATGATTTTGGATAGCAACTGACACCGGATCTGGGTGTTCTATGGCTTGTTGGAAAGCTCTTCAAGTTTACTTCGAATATTATGAAGACATCAAACACTAAAAAGCTTGTTTACTAGCTCGTTTCTAGACATATGCATAGAGAGGTCTATCATAGATCCGAAATTGCAATACAACGATCATGCAAGAAAACAAACATATCATCATCATCATAGCTTATTTCTTCCATTCTAATGCATTATTTTTACATATTTAATAAGTATTTTGATTTGATTTGACCAAAAAAAAAAAAAACTTTGATTGATCGAAATCGCATAAGAACTTGTAAAGTACAAATTGACAAAAGCTTAAAACCAAAAGAAACAAACATGGTAAACACCATAATCGGATTTGTTAAAAAAAAAGTTTGGGTTCTACAATCATATATGACATGCTCTGATACCACATGTAGAAATTTCTCTATATAAATAACTAATTAATCAAGAATAATTAGACCCATATATATTGTAAAACACCAAAACTTATATGTGTACAACGAAATTAGAACATACATGTTTAAGCCATGGCTTCACTTGATTGAAAAACATATCAAGCTGATATAATCAATGATCTGTTGGTATGCCGGATCTTCCTTTCTATTACCTATTTCGGTTTAGCAGCTTTAATGGGATTTAGCGACTGATAGGTATAACCTACCATTTTATAGGCTAGAGAATGGACCTAACAAATCTTAATCAATAGCGTGTCAATTGGGCCCCTCCCATTACGGGTTTCAGTTAAACACAATTACCTACACTTTGCTACTCAACTAGGCCTGTAATTAATAGATGCCAAAACCCAATTCAATAAGATCACTTGATGATTCAAAATATATTGGAATATCTATTAATTGATTATATAAAATAGAGAATTGATTAATTAATGTAAGCCCATTATATGAAATTTTCAACATGGAGGACTTTGAAGGAAGTCAATAAGTCTTAGCTAGAGAAATAAATAGGTCGAGCCAAGGAATTAGAGTTGGCTGGTAAGGAGAAACAACTTTTTTATTGATTGGAATTAATTAACAAATTGATCTGTAAAGAGTGTAATGATTACTGCTTTAGATATCATGATGAATCAATCAGTTTTCAGATCTCTCTCTCCTCCATTCTGACTATAGTCAATTCTGGTGCGTTTAGAAATTGAGAAGCAATTTAATTCACAGAAATCGTGATCCTCTCCCTGATCTGTCAATATCATTGTGGCAGACTCGCTGTTCAAATGTTGGGATGTTTGCTGTTTCATCAGAGTACCTAGAAAGGGGAAAATAAAGGCTTAGAATTACATATGTCTAAGATTAATTTGGCTGGAGAGGATGATAAAAAGAACTTTAAGGGGTCATCTAAAACTAGTGACCTCGAGAAAAAATGTTCTCTCTAAAAGAGATGCGACTTTGTGTGGATGATGTCAAAAGTGTCAAAAGAAATTCCTACAAAGTATTTGAATTTTCTAAGGAGTGAGTTAATGCAAGCTGTGAATTGGGGACAAAGGCCACATTTGGTTTAGCATTTCCAATGAGTTTTCAGGCCTGAAAGTACGTTGGGAAAATGCCGGACTGTTTGATTCAACTTTAAACATGGCTTTCAACTAAAAGTCAGCATTCAAAATGTTGAATGCTAAAATTAGAATTTTCCCTTCCAAAACTATTCTCATTAATTCTTCATATTTTCGATTTTGTCCCCGCTTATTATTATTATTTTATTGAAAAAGGAGGCAACCCTTTGTCGGACCATTAAGCTTAATTGCCCGTTGGAAGGGGGACAAATGAAAATGAAGGCTTAAAGCTTCAGACATTGATTGAGAAAAGTTGATTCTGCATGAGAGATGGTATTCAGGAAGAAGATCTTAAAAGCAATATCCCACTTGGAGTTACCGATCAGCGTGAAAGGGGGAAGGATGAACCATTTTTGGCCCATGCATTGAAGAGAGGAAGCAACCGTGAAGCCAGTGAATCATTGACCTAAACAAATGGGATGCAGAGCAGTCAACAGTTTGGCTAGTTGTCCTTTTTTCACCAAAAAAGAAGAAAATGCAGAGATATATAGGCAATGTGGAGGTCACGCGATCTTTAATATTTAGTCATAGCTAATTTAGAAATATAAGTTATGTCGACTTATATTTTGCAGTTCATGATTTACTTATAATTTCGAAATATTTGTAGCCAGTTGTAATTTCCAATGATTGGACCATGGGATAATTAAATTCTTCTTGAAATTTTCTTTGGTAAAAAATTCAGGAATCCCTCTAGAGGTCATTTCACCCCAAATATTCCAACTAGATGAAGGTCGGGTGACACCCCAACCTGCTAAGTGGCGAGCAAGCATGCTATTATGGTTGTACATATTGATTTCCCCGGGCTCGGAAGTTCTGGTTGACCCATCTATAATTGCTAACCTTTCGCTTGTGATGCGGCTATCTTTGGAGCTTTATTCCTTTCAAGTGGAATGCAACTTTGATTGCCCCGATTATTATTTTCCCTATTATTTCATTGTCAAAATTTTTAAAAAACTGTTCATTGAAATGTCATAATTTTCAAATGATTATTTAACTGCTATAACTTTTAAAAAAATTCACTACAAATCTATATCGAATTCTCGAGTTATGATTAATCGAAAAGTCACATGATTTATAAGTAATTGGAGAAAAAAATTGAGTGCCGAATGAAAGAGACGTCACCCAAGCGATCCAAGAAAAGGTCATCTCCTTTTTGTGCCAAAGAATCTTTGGACTTCTGGAAATTTCTCGGAAACTCAACTCGATTACCTCAAAAGTGAGAAGCAACGACGTATTCCTATTCACGGGTCGGCTTCACGTGTTGGCAAGTGGCAAGCCCTCCCCTTTCCCGGAAGAGTATGGCGAGCGAGGGTGAATTGACCTTCTAATGAAGGTCTTTTCTTCAGCCGATCTCAAAAGCCAAGAACTTTTCATTCATGGGATCTCCATCTGCTTCCTAGCATTTGATCCGGACTCTTCATCTTCACGCCTGCATCTCCGGTAATTTCCTTTCATCTGTTGCCTTTTTTTTCTTTTTTTTTGACGAATTGGGTCTGCTCTCTAACGCAGCTAGGTGCAGAAGTTGATGAAAACGATAGAGGGACTCCCATATCACTATCGATTCTTTATTTATTTGACTCGACGATCGACCACTGCCATTTGCATCTGACACTGGAAGCTTTAGCCTCTAACTCTAGTCACATGCTAAACCCTGCTCATGTGCTTCCATTTATGCAACTGTCAGGCCTCCGATCTTGAAACTTGTCGATTCCGTAGTCGGGGATTGAATTTACGCTCTTTAGGAATTGGGCCGGGGATTGAATTTCCGACTACTGCCTTATCAATTAATATGGTATTTTTCAATCAGGTATTTAGTTTAATATTGACAATTTTAGTTAGTTTGGCTTTTTGTAAAAGAGAAAGCAGTGTACTAATTACTACCATATCTATTACCAAATAGTAATCCGAAAAACAGTAGTTGGACGAGGATTAATTAGTTTTAATGCATAAAATATTGGGCTTTTCACTCCCTTGTATCGTCCTTGGTACAATAAAAGAGATATAATAAGTAGATGAATTAAACCATTAAATCCCATTACTTTTGTTAGTAAGAGCTAACATAGATGTAGGTAATGAAATGGATCATATCGATTTTATGAAAAACACTATAAAAATAAATTGTAATAAAATGCCGATATTTAACATAAAATTTGCATTTACTTCATATGAAGATATCCATAGTACAATATCGTGACGGTAGAAATATAAATTAATTTTCCAGTCATTGTTAAAAAATTAAGAACATTACAATGGTATAGTTCTTTTGTTGATTAATCAACATCGATGGATATAAACATATTATTATAATAATTAATCATATAATTTATAAATATAAGTTAAGTTGACTTATATTTTGTAGTTCATGATTTAATTTCATAATATTTGTAGCTAGTTGTAATTTCCATTGATTGGACTACAGGATAATTAAATTCTTCTTAAAATCTTCTTTGGTTAAAAATTCAGGAATCCTTCTAGTGGTCATTTCACCCCAAAAATTCCAACTAGATGAAGGTCGGGTGACTACCCAATCTGCTAAGCGTCGACCAAACAAACTATTATGGTTGCACATATTGATGTCCCCCATCTTGGAAGTTCTATTCGAACCATCTATAGTCAATAACCTTTCTCTTGTATTGGAACTATTTTTGAAGATTTATGCTCCATTTGGTAACTTTTCTATTTCTCTAAATTTTTATTATTTTGTTCTTTGGAACATAAAAAGAATATTAATCCGTTTGGTAACGTTAATTAATTTTTCTATTCTCTAGCATAAAAATGTGACCAAGAAATAAATTTGGAATAGAAATAAAAAGTAGAAAATCTTCTGAAATAATTCATTTCTTTTCTTTTTTTATCCTTTCTTCTTCTTCCTCTTCCAACCAATCGCTGCCCTTGTCGCCACCGCCGGGTCACTGCCACCGGCTACTAGAGGAGAAAGACGAAGAGAGGAAAAAAAGAAAATAAAAAAGAAAAAAGAAAAATCTAAAAAAATTATCAAGACTTAAAAGAAATTTTACATCATAAAAAATTTCTGGGTCATACTAAATATATTTGTATTCTTTTTCTATTTCAAGAATACAAATTTTATATAATTATCAAATATATTTTTTTGTTCAGAAATTATTTAGGAAGAGAGACAGGCAATTTTGAAAGAGAGAGGGAGTGGAGGAGTGCTTCTTCTGCGAGCAGGAGAAGAAAAGACGTAGGGAAGGATGTAGCATTTAATGAGTGGAGAGGAGGAGAAGGCAAAGCTTTGACTCAAAACAATGGTGGCCCCCGCTTCTACGAACAGAAATAGAAAAAAGTATTTTTTGAAATAAAAATATTACTAAATACACAATTATTTCTTTTAAGTCTTTTGAGGGATAAGATTATTCATGTCATAACTTTTGTATGATATTTTTTTAATTGCCCTAATCATTTTTTTTACTGATTATTTGAGCAACATAATTTCTTAGAAAATGTTCATTTGAGTACCTTTAAAAAAATTCACTAGAAGTCCATATTGTATTTTCATGTTATGGTATAAGTCATCAATCGAAGAGTTATATATATTGAAAAAAAAAAATTTGAGTGCCTAATGAAAAATACGTCACTTAAGCAATTCAAAGATAGTTATCTCCTTTTTGTGCCCAAGAAATCTTTGGACTTCTAGAAATTTCACAGAAACTCAACTCGTTACCTCAAAAGTCAGAAGCGATGCGTATTCACTTTATTCAGGGTCAGTGTTCGCGCTTAGTGGAAAGTTGCAAGTCCTCACCTTCCCGGAAGAGCACGTCGAGCGAGGGTGAATTGACCGTCTAATGATAGTCTTTCTTCAGCCGAACGCAAAAGCCAGGAACGTTTTATTCTTGGGATCTTTATCTGCTTCTTAGCATTTGATCCGGACTCTTCATCTTCACGCCTGCATCTCCGGTAATTTCCTCTCGTCTATTGCCTTTTCTTTTTTGATGAATTGGGTCTGTTCTGTAACGCAACTAAGGTACAGAATTTGATGGAAACAATAGAGGGTCTCCCATATCACTATCGATTCTTTCTTTATTTGACTCAACGATGGATCACCGCCATTTGCATCTGACACTAAAAGCTTTAGCCTCTGACTCTAGTCACATGCTGAACGCAGCTCATCGCCTTACATCTATGCAACTGTCAGGCTTCAGATCTTGAAACTTGTCGATTCTGTAGTCGGGCATTCAATTTACGCTCTTTAGGAACTGGGCCGGTGCTCTGAACTTTTTGAGCGGAATCGGTTGATTAAATTTGTTTAATGGGATATTTTTTTGCGACCGGAGATACTGGTGTCTCTAAGTGACTTCGATACGGCAAACTGGTACACTATTATCTGGCGATTAGCAGTAAGAACACTCCTAGAGAGAAAATTAATGGCTCCACCTCGGTATATAACAGAAGAGGCAGACTGAAGAGACTATAATGTTGCGCTCTGTGGTGAACTGGAACTCTCAGCTTTTGTGAAATGCAGCTCTCGTTCCTGCACTCCTGTGTGTTCAAGCTTATATTCCTGGAAATATAGTTGGAACATTCATGCTTCTTTTTTCTGTTGAATTTTTATCAACTCCACGAGTGATTAGTAATCCGCTCCTCTTTTTCTAATATGCTGATACTGTCTGGCAGATGTGAATAATAGCCTCATGCCTAACTAATGCTTGGCCATTAGCCCTGCATCTGTTTGTTAATAAACTGAGAGATGGCTGTAATCAGGGATTGGTTTATGCTTTTCAGAACTAGTCCGATGTTGGGGTTGAATTAGCTGCAGAATAATTTCTTGATATCATTTTTCTAATGAGATGGCCATAGGGGAATGCGATTGTTTGCCTGTGCCCATCAAGGTCAAATGGGCAACTAATTAAGTGTTGTGGAATGTTTTTGTCAAATCGATTTTGGTAAAACTAAAAGAGTACGGTTTCAGCATAACTTCTTATGAGATGACAAGATAATTAGTCAACCTACAAGCCACAGCAGGCACTTATGTGCAGAGGATATTCAAAGTTACCTTTTAAGAATTTTTTTTTAAATAAGTAAAAAGTTTTAGACAAATATAGGTCGACGGTTATACATCTTCTTGAAATTTTCGTTTTTATAATCAATTTCAAGCGTGAACTGAAACCCATAATTTCACAATAATTTGGAAATTTCTTCCTTAAGTATTGAGATGGGTCAACTTCTCTACTATATTGTTAATAAAATAATTGGACATATGTTGGTGTCCAGTGCAATGCCAAAAGGAGCTTGTGAATTTGTCATCGAGCTTCCTTTGTAGAATGACTTATAGCAGAAGTTTCTGAGAGAATTTGTTATGATCGTCACTCCACTTTCATAGTAAACGTTTTTCAGGTGGGATATCTAGCCGTTGCTAGTCCTCTGAAAATTCAGGAAATGGAGAAGCCAATGGAACCTTATTATGAAGTATTCTTGAGCTTTAGAGGACCAGATACTCGCCGTGACATCACTGATATCCTTTACAACAGCCTCATTGATGCTGGAATACGGGCATATAGAGATGATGAAGAGCTTCGTGTTGGGGAAGAGATTGGCCCAGAGCTTCTCCAAGCAATTAAGCAGTCGAAAATCTCGATTCCTATCTTTTCTAAAGAATATGCTGCCAGTAAATGGTGTCTCATGGAGTTGGTCCATATGGTGGAGTGCAAGGAAAAGTTGGGACAAAAGATCATGCCAATTTTCTTTGATGTTGCACCATCCGAGGTTCGTTACCGAACTGCAAGTTACGGTGAGGCCATTAATTCACACATAAATAAGCAGCGATACACTGATGAGACTATTGAGAACTGGAAGGCAGCTCTCAACAAGGTTGGAGCATTAAAGGGATGGGAACTCAAAGAGAGGTACTTGAATTTATTATTGTGCATGGTTTGTTTGTACCTTAGAAATTATTCTGCTGACCTCGATTTAACAGTTTGGTTCTTTTGCCTTCAAAACTATTAGAGGCAAAGGTGAGTTCACAAAAGAAGTTGTTCAGAAGCTTTTGATTGAGTTGAAAAAGAACTACTTGGCAGTACCTGATTTCTTGGTTGAAATGGACGATCACGTGGATAGAATCATGGAATTAATTGGTGAGCAGACCACTAAAGCAAAGATTGTTGGTATCCATGGTATGGGTGGTGTGGGAAAGACAACCCTTGCCAAAATCGTCTATAACAAACTGTTGTCTGATTCCACTAAATGTTACAACTTGTCTAATTCCTTGGATGAAATGGACGATCAAGTGGACAGAATCATGGAAGTGATAGGTGAACAGACCACTGATTCCACTATATGTTGCTCCCTGTCCAACATTGGAGATATGAAAATCGAGAGTTTGCAGAATCAGCTCATCTTTGATGTACGAGGAAAGAAACAACCGACCATCAATGGTATTGATGAAGGGAAAAAAGTGATAAAGGAGTTGTTATCCTCTAAAAAGGTCATACTTCTACTTGATGATGTAGACCAAAAGACTAAGCTGGATGCTCTTGTGGGGATGGGAAAATGCTGGTTTGGCAGTGGAAGTAAGGTTATTATTACCACAAGAAACAAAGAAGTTATCAAAGATGTTGAGCTGAAGCACGAACTTACTGGAATGGATTTTGATCATTCTCTTCAACTATTTAGCAAGCACGCATTTAGAAGTGATCATCCTCCAGCAGAATATGCCCCTCTCTCTGAAAAAGCGGTAAAGGTCTGTGGTCATCCTCCTTTGGCTCTTGAGATCATAGGTTCATTTTTAGCTGGAAAAGACAGAAAATTTTGGGAGACCACGTTAGAGAAGCTGGAAACTATTCCTGATGAAAATGTTGAAGAAAAGTTGAACATCAGCATTGAGGCATTACAACCACATGCGAAGGAAATATTTCTTGATGTTTGTTGCTTGTTCGTTGGGTTTGATGTGAAAATTGTGAGGCACATGTGGAAAAGCTGTGTGTTTTTACCTGACTATTATCTTGATGTCCTCCAACAGATGTCATTAATAAAGATTACAAAACGTGACCAATTGTGGATGCATGATCTACTAAGAGACCTTGGGCGACATTTCGTTCGTCGGATTGGTACATTTAGACCAGAGAAGCAAAGTCGGGTGTGGGATCATGAACAAGCAAATGATATTCTCATAGCCAAGGTAAAGTGTGTGCAATGTTATTCCTATTCAGAGAGGGATGAGTAATGCGCATTGATTTTGGCTATTTGCTTCTATCTGAAGTCGTTACTTGTCTGCTTCCTACAATGACATGCTCATCTATAAATCATATTGTAAATCAATTTGAAAGTATAAACAAAATGTACATTCTTGAAGTATGTTCAACTCGAATCCCTTTGACTGGCAATTATGTAATCACTAGCTTCTGTTTCCTTTTTTTTGCTTTGGCAGGGAACAGAAAACGTTGAAGCAATACGTCTCAAGTTTGATCATCAATCTCAACGCTTCTTTAAAAAGGAAGAATTTGCAAGTCTATCAAATTTAAGGTTTCTTCAAGTGGATTGTGGAGACTTGGATATGAGAAATGTCCAGCATTTTTCTTTAACCAACTGGTTCCAGAGGAATCTATCCAACCTTCCAAAGTTAAGATGGCTCTCATGGCATAAATTTGTTCAGCATTGCCCTTCAACCAAGCGGTTCCAGAAAAATCTGCTCATCCTCCCGAATTTGAGATATCTCTCATGGCATGAGTTTCCCATTTTTTTCCAGTTGACTGCATTTTCCCTTATGAAGATAGTGATTCTCGATCTATCACGGAGTCAAATTACAAATGATTGGAAGGGATGGAACCACCTCAAGGTATGGTATTGTTTCGACATTAATTTGCTATATTGACTTTGCTGTCCTGTATCTCAAAATGATTCGTGATTATCCTCTTCTCTTCATTACAGATGGCAAAGAATTTGAAGGTTCTAAACATGACTGAATGCAGAAACTTGCATAAAACTCCCGACTTTTCTGCTCATGAAAAGTTAGAGCAACTGATCCTTCAAGGGTGTGAGGAACTGGTTCAAGTTGATAGGTCTATTGGTAAGTTAAAGCAGTTAGTGTTCTTAAACTTGAAAGGTTGTTGGAAACTTAAGACATTGCCGGATGAGATGGAAGGACTGGAAGCCTTAACAGAGCTTCTTCTTCTTCTTGATGGGACATCTATTACCAAAATTCCTGAATGGAAAGAAATGGAAAAATTGGAAACTCTTGATGCAACTTTATGTCAATTACTGAGGAAATGCAATTTAGGTGGTTGCTCAACATCACTATTATATCTTCGCTTGTCAGGTACAAGAATTAGTGAACTTCCATTTGGAAATTTTGGATCTCTTGTTGAGTTGGATCTTTCTTGTTCGAGCATACGAGAGTTACCCAATTCAATAGAAACAATGAAGAATTTGAGAGTGCTAAGGATCTTTGGCACCATCTTAGAAAAGCGACCTAGTGCCCTTGGGATGTTGGAGAAGCTTGAAGAGATACATGCTTACAGTTGTAGAAATTTGTGGGGGAAATTCCAAGTGAGATTGGAAGACTATCATTTCTGAAAATCTTGAGATTGACAGGCACAAGAATTTTCAATATACCTAAGCTTCCTGAAAGTATGACCAATCTATACCTGCATGATAATCTACTGATGAGATGTCCAGATCTCTCGAACCTATTAAATTTGAGAGATTTGACGTTGGAATTAACGTATCAAATTCCTTCCCATCTAGCTCCAAGCCTCAATTGGATCGGAGGTTTAAGAAAGCTAGAAACCTTGTGGTTGCGTTGTGATGGTCTGGTCACCCTGCCTTCAGATTTTAATATCCTTTCGAAGCTCAAGAAGCTTTTCCTTGTCGTAAATAACCTAGAATGCTTACCTAGGCTTCCCCAGAATTTGTCATACTTCCGTATTCATGGGCGCAGGTTAATGGAAAAGTGCATAAATCTTTCATATTTGGAGAAGTTATTAGAATTGGAAGTCTATTATTGTGAACAGCTAATAGAGATTCAAGGCCTCGAACATTTGAAAAACCTGCAAAAGCTTGGTCTTGAGCATCTTCCGTCGCTGGTGAAGTTGCCTAACTTGACCAGCTTGAAGAAGCTCTGGAGACTTTGGATAGAAGATTGTCCTGAACTGGTTGAGGTTCGAGGTCAACTAGAATCATTGGAGGAGCTTTATTTACTGAACTGTAAATCACTCGAAGAGCTTCCTGATCTATTAAGCTTCAAGCATATAGAAGAAATATGGATAAATGGCTGTTGGAAGCTAAAAGAGATTCAAGGCCCAAAGATCCAGAGAACTTGAATGTCTTAGCTGTGGGGGATCTTCCGTTGCTAGAGAAATTGCCTGACCTAACCAACGCCAAGGAGCTTGAGGATCTTATTTTAGGGCGTTGTCCTCGTCTGGTTGAGATTCGAGGCAGGCTAAAATCATTGAAGAGGCTTGAAATTTCTGGATGCAGGTCTCTACAAAAGTTTTCTGATCCTTCGAGCTTCAAGAAGCTAGAGTGGTTGCGTATAAATGAATGTGAGAGATTGGAGGAGATTCTGGAATCCGATGAGTACAGAGATTTGAAAAAAGTGAGAAGACCCTTTGATGGAAAGCCAAGATTCGTGGGCAGGAAATCACTAAGAAAATATTCCATGCCAGAGTGGTGAGGAATATTTTCTTGAAATGACATGTATCTCTCTCCTCACATTCTTTCCTTCTCATTCTCCTTCCTCCCTTATCAGCGACGACCCGAGCAAGAAGCTCACTCAGAACCAGCAGAACGGACTCCGACCGTCAAGGAACGCGACGGAGACCCCAAGTGGAAGCACGAGGTGAGATTTGACCTGGCAGAGATCTCCCTCCGGGAACTGCGACCACGTCTTCCTGTGTGTTGATCTGTTCCTTGAGTGTTGCTTTAATTGGTTGTCCTGAAAAAAGTCTTGCTTTTTCATATTTGTTGCAGCTGAGTCAGGTCAAGAAGGTTCTTCCTTCGCTGCATCTTTGTTTGGTTTTCTTCATCTTCACCTATATTCCTTTTCTGGTAATTCTCTCCACTGTTGCATGGATTGGGTCCGTGTGCGAATCTTTGATGCGACTAGTGATAGATTGGGAAATGATTTGGAATGGATCGAGTTGTTTTTGTTATTTCAGTCATGACTTATCATTCATACACAATGAAAACAGTCTTTCAATGAATTCTCTCGTGAGCTGACTCAGTTGATTTCTTCCATCTGCATCTAATCTTTAATAGCTTTAGCCTAACCAAGTCACATTCAATTGAAACACATTGCAACTCCTGTGCGTCAGTTCACTTCTGCACCAATTAGGTGATTGCTTTTCGCTCCTTTGGAACTAGTTCAAAACATGCATGGGGAATCAGTTTTTTTGTTTTTTTTTGGGGGGGGAGGGATTTATCTGATTTCATTTATCTTATGCAATGTAGTCGACTGGTACTTGATTCTTCTTCCGAGGTTATCAAGGTCTAGCTAAAACCAAAATATAGTCCTCGAAGGCATGAAACCTTACTATATTTGATTGGTTCTGCAATTTCTTTCTTCCCTATTTTGGTCTGTTGTGGTCCTACTTCTAAAATTTTTAGCGTGTGCACTTAGTAATTAATCTTGTCATGAGAGAAAGTCATGGAGGATTCAATATGACTTGCTCCAGAATTCATTTGCAGAGATTAATGTTCAATGTGTTGCATTCAGTGTCACGAATTCAATTAGACATCAGCAACCATAATCACAGAATTGTTGCGGATGTCCCATGAAAATTTCCACATTGAAGAAATGAAGTAGTGGCAAAACATTGTGCCTAGCATGAACATAACCCTCCCTAGTTAATGATCATGTGCAATGGTCACAAAGGTCCTTTAAATTTGGTAACTTAAAATAGATTTTGACAGGGGCTTCTGAATGATTAAAGACTGCATTTCAAGTTTCAATATATGAAATTATCAATTGGGATGTAAGGTCTTGTTGCAGAAGTAGAGACTTATGAAACTTTGGGGCAAATTCTATGGTGCTGTGGGGTTGGAAAATTGAAAATTTTCTGTGTTGGTGGAATTTCAATTTTGCTAAAAAAAAAAAAAAAGACTGGTTACCTGTTTGTTAGGTGAATCAATAGAAAACTATCAATATTATCGGAGATTTATCAAATTTCCACTAAATTAGTAAATTACCAAATCTTCTTTTATTCTACCTGTATATTAAATAAATTACTAACACTATCAGAAATTTATCAATATAAGGAAGTAGTAAATTACCAACTCCGTGGAAATTCCGCAAGTGTTGTTAGCAAAGTAGGCATCGCAGCTTCTTGCAGTGGACCAGTTCAAGTTCCTTGAGCTGTGAAAGAAAACTGATGTCTGGAGATGGGGAGGTGAAATAATGACATTCCAACCACCAGGACTCTAGCCCACCTAACCTTCTGATCCACCAAGGACTTGGAGCTTCATTGAATTCAGAAGCATCCTCAAAATTGTCAAAACCTGGATTTTACCGGATTAGTAAGTAATTTAACATCAAATGACACACATTCTTTTGTTACTTTACATAATCAAAACCTCGTACAAAGATCTACATTTGTAGAAACACTAATCTAATGTCCCTAAACTCCGAACAGGATCAATATGGACAATATTATGCACAATATTTTGGAGGGGTGAGTCTAATCTCAATAAATGAAAGTTCTAGGTCTACGTACTCACCAGTCGATCCGAGAACACAACAGTACAGTAACAATTATGGTCCATTGGAAAACCAATACTCACTTAAGATATGTAATCCATGCATTATATACAAATGACTATAATTATCTGTGCACTGAATAAAATAGATGCACTCCAATGCAAACAATTGAACGAACTAATCGCATGTGTGCAACACCTGTTGCTCATCCATATATATGAGTGAGTATTTATTCCCTACTTGTCACGGGTCATGACTCATCTTGACTGCCCTGGAAAGGCTACCCGACCTTACTAGCTTCAACAAGCCAACATGTTTGATCATGAACAATACTAAGAACCTGAAAGATTGAGCTTGAGGTTGAGCAGTGACGTGGTCGTGCTGAGAGCTGAATACTATCTGAAATTGGTCTGTAAATTTGACTAATATACATTGATCTGCTTTCGTTACTGTTTGTGATAGCATAATGATTGAATCAGTCATTTTTTATCTCTTCCTCTCTCTCAATTTCTACTGCACTATTTTCTGATGTTGCCCTTTTCTCTAATTTTTAAAAGTAACTTCTTATATTATCAATTTATATATAACTTTTACCACTTACTTCTATTAATTACCTTTTAAAGATGCTTAATGGTGATAGTTAGTCACATTAGTCACCACATCAATAAGGCAACAACCATTTTTTCCTTCCTGAATAACGGACTAAGGGAGTGTAGATTTGAGCACGAAATCTGGCATCTCTTTCATATGTTTTTTATTTCACAAAAAATATAAAAATTAACAAAAGTGTAAAGTCGGGAGTTTTTTTTGTATGGTAATTGGCCTAAAATTTACTGATTATTTTTAAAAACTAATATTATAATCATTACATATGCTCAATTCTGGCAAAGGAAATATATAGATGATCGTGAAAGATTAATTTTTCACATGATTAGTAAGTTTTCATTTAAGACATAATATATTTTTATTGGTCAATAGCACCTCCACTTGGTTGATATCAAACCACTCGAATAGGTAGGTGTCAATACACGGCACTTTTATCATTAAGAAGAAAATAAGTAATCATCAGTAGTTAGTCTGTTAGTTTCAATAAGTCTTTATAAAAAAAGGAAAATTTTCAAATAAGTGCTTCAAACAAAACCGTTTTTTTAAATAAAGATTTAGAGTAGGCCTTATCTCAAATAAATATATAAAGTTAATTATTTAATTTTTAATGAGCGTCCTAACTTGTTGATTAGCAAAATTTTCGCCAATTGACTTATTATGGTGATAAGAGCATAGGCAATTTCGTCCAAAATTTATAACAGGACAAAAAACGGGTAAATCCAAAGAATGAAATATCCCAAATCGAATTCTAGGGTTCTTCGTGAAATTTCTCCCTTTCCCACATTGGTCTTCCTTTCTCAGTGCTTGCTCTCGGTGGTTTTTAATCCCAAACAAAACAGAGAGATTTGGCCTTTTTGTTGGGTATATCTACCATCCAAAACCCACGGTCTGTCACCTCCTCCTTCATTCATCTTTCTCTGCCTCTCTTTCGCAGACAAACATTCATTCCTTCATTCATTCTCATGGTGCTGCTATGGCTCGGGAATCAATCAAGCGGGAGGACAAAGTATGGCTCGCCGTGCATGAGTTCGAGGAAGGAGTCAGCGTGGCACACCATCTTGTCCGGGAATTCGAACATGATCTCACCGGCAACGTGCTTTCCAGTCAAAAGTCCTCGAGGTTCCCTCATAAAAGATGAGCAATTCTCTCCGCTCTTGCTCTCGCACATATTTTTTCTTCAGCCGTAGTGTGCGACTCTATGTTGCTTTTGATTCACTGTCAATGGTGCTGCCCGGATTAAGCTGACATTCTGGCTCGATGATTCTCGTAGCTTAGACCCACTATTGTTATTATTTTTGCAATTAAGTTTCGCCTGAGAAGAGCAGGGAGGCTTCAAGAGCATTCTATGTAAGACTTCTTTGAGGCATCCATCAATTGTTTTTGCACTAAACAAGGATTCCGCTTTGTGCTTCCCTACATTGCCTGGATGTAGTCATTTGCGCATTTTAGATTAGTGCTAGAAGGCCGCTATCTAATATATGTGTTTGTTAGTTGCAATATGATGTCAGCGCTTCTTGGAACGAGTTTGGTACATGCGATTTATGCTCTCATTTTAGTGAGATATGTTCTTTTTGTGCTTGGCAGGAACAAGCTCAAGATGATGCCAATTAATACCCTCTTTAGAACTATAACTTGCCACAGTAGTTCATCTATGTGGATGTAGACAGGTTGCAATCTTCTTTAAAGATTATGAACTAATTGCCTGACTTTTGTGAAGCATGATTAAATTGGTGGAGTGACTTATGTGATATGATTTAACGACGGGGTTGTAGTCACATAAAACTGTTTCTCTTTAGTTGTTAGAAATGTTTGTGTCAATTGGATGAATTCCTACTTTGAGGATCAAGATTAGCTTTTCATTTCATTATTCACATAAAATGTTTATGTCCCAGGTACTATAATAACAAAGAAGAAGATGCTGAAGATACAGTGGCCTGGTGTAGGTGTTGCTCTTGCAAACTACCCTGCGCTGCCGCCAAAGTGCATTTTGGCTAAGTTGATGCTGGTCGCTCAGATAGAAGTATCTGCTATCATCATGACCGGAGAGAATTTTTTCAATGCTTAGGATTGCAATGTATCTATTTTGGTATTATTCTCTTTGTGCAAACAGGTTGGGATTGTTGCTTCAACTGGGCTTCTTGGCAATGTGTTCCAGCCCTTCCTGTGAAGCTTTGGTGCTTATGAAGTTTACTCCAAAGATGAGCAAGTTTTTTTTTTCTATCCACAAATACTTTATTTTCAAAAATTTTGTTGCAGGACCTAGATGTCATGGATCATTACTTTTGAGTTTTGACATTGAATTTACATAAGCAATACAATACACCATTGTCTTTTTGTCTTATAACTATTGAGACTCTGTTGCCCTGCTAGTTCTATGGCCTCTTCTTGGAGATTGTTCAGATCTGGGGATGTATTGTCATACTATATAGTCATGAGGAATGCCCTCATTTTGATTGGCATTTGTTGTCTGGCTTTAGTATCATATTGTATGATTTCACTAGACTCTTCTTCTCTCTTGCATTTCCCAGGTTTTGCCAAAAGTTGAAGGAGGGAAGGTTTCCCCGTGACATCGAATTGAAAAATCTGATTGATAGAAGATTGCCAAATTCATGCGTTGTAATGTGGGAATTGATGGGCTATGAGTTCTCTGTGTTGTAAGGTTTTGGGGATGTGGTCAATTATTGTAGGTGTCTTTTGGAGTTTCATATTCATATTGGTTGTTGTAGGATGATCTGTGATTAATGGATGTCATCTGGGGGAGGTTTAATAGCTTCATGGACTCATATGGTGTTATCTCTTCTTCTAATGCAAATATCAACGTTAGATGAATTCAAGTGTTTAATAATGAGTTGATGGTGGTTTCTTGAAGGGTTGGTGATGATTATTGCTTGGTCAAATGGTCACAGTGATGAATGAATGATTCACATGCTATTGTTGGCCAAGTGTTTGTGTTGTTGTGACGTGTGCACGATATTCTTACAGGAAAAAATGGCTGCATGTCTGAAGATTTTCTTCGAGCTGAAGAAGCAGCAGAAATGACTGTATGTCTGAAGTATGTGAATCCTGTAGTTGAATTCGTTCATTATAATTAGCACGCAGCCTCACTTTGTTCTCAAGATCAGCGAACTGAAATGATTTTGAAGAATCCAAAAGATACATACATACATATATATGCACGTGCATACACACATACATATGTACGTATTCTTGAAGCAATTTCAACAAATGCAGTGCCTGAAACACGTCACTGGATCTTCTCCAATCGAGCAAAACTTGAACGTGGTTCAAACTACACAACACATAATTAATTTTCATGATACAGTTGAAGTCCAATTTGGACAATTGACGTAAAATTAAGCGTTTCCCACAAAAAGACGTAGAAATAGCGCCCCTTAAGGATAACAAGAGCATTACATCCATTCGAATTCTTATAAAGATACGTCTCAAAAGCATGAAGAATTTGCCCAAAATATGTACATTTACATCCACAAATCAATATTTAGACAAAATAGTTAGACCGAACAATATCTGTAGTTGAGCCTAGGCACTACATGATTCTCATTCCTTCTCGCTTGACAAACTGATTGCAGATGCTAAGCGAGATGAAGTTTCTACTGTGGATACCAGACTGGCAGTACATAAAGTGCATCTGTATCAATTCAGATGCTGTTTTGGGTACTCACAGCTTCAACCGTTCAAGGTTGTTACACTCACTTGGATCTAAAGCAAGAGTGCTTATCAGGGAGACAAAATTTACAGAGCACTACTGGTCAAAGAATTGTATTGGATAATGCTTCCAAGTTCCAAAAAGGGGAAAAAAAACCGGCTACATACCAAGCGAGTTTAGGATAGATCCCCAATGATGGGATCTTTTTATGCTCATGTCCACCACTTTCATGTGGGTTTCCTTACATCCTTCTTTTTACCTACAGTTGAATCAAAAAATAAATTAAGTTAGTCAAGACAAAATCAAGTGCAACAAAGAACAATTTTAGGACAAAGTTAAGGGTAGATTGATACCTGCATCTTCTCTCTTCCCATATGTGACAATGAGCTTGAAGTGTTGCCAAAAATTGAAGCAATCAGTTCAATTGTCTCCCGTTGTGATGCTGATGGGGCTGGGGGACTGCTTTTGACTGCATATTGTGAGCATGAAGAAGATGTAGAAGTTGCTAGGCATGATGATGATGCTGCTGCTGCTACTGTTGGTGTTAATGTTACTGATGGATTTTTGCAATGATTCCTATTATGGCCTACCCCGACCACATTCTCTATAAGTGATTGTGGTATTTTGTCTCTTCAACTTCATTCCAATGGGTTATCGCACAACTTTCTTCTTCCTTGTCTTCGAATTATCACCAGCCGTCTCATTCACCGACTTCATTCTTTTTTTTCTTCTTTCTACCAACTTGCTTAGGCACATTTAGAGGAAGTAATGGCTCTCGAGTAGGCCATGTGTCCTTGGAATCTACAACATGCACAACATGGCTGCAAGTTTGCATGAATGTTTCCTTAAGGAAGCATGTGTCAACCCAATTTTCAGGTTGTTCCCTCATGTGTATAAGAGCTGCCACAGCATGATAGTAAGGGATTCCACTGATGTCTCATCTTCTACAACTACAAGTTCTATGTCTAATATTAACAACCCTTTGTTTCCATATGGTCCACTCAATTCAAACTCATCTTCTCCACTCCAGGCAGGGATCCATGATGCTGAATATTATTTTTTGAAGATCCAATATCTTATAGATGTTGGGACAGATCACACCAATATAATGAGCCATTCCGTCCCTTTGCTTATGAATCCTCTCCATAAGCTGCACCCTTATAGCTTCAAGCATTGTGATTATAGGTTTATCCCTAGCATCAATAATGCTTTTGTTGAAGCTCTCGCACTAGTTATTCAAAGAAATATCGCATTTTGAGCTTGTTTTGAAGTGAGACTTACTCCACTGCATTGGAGACCTCTCAGACAACCATCCATATGCTTTATCACTAACTGTCTTTAGCTCTTCCATTGCCAAGTCAAAATCATAAACCCTAGTCGCCATTGCAGCCTTCCAAACCAACCTTCTAAGTTCTAGTCCTTTGTGATGCAATCTAAAGTTCTCATAAAGATGCCTCAAGAAAAATCTATATTTGGCTTTAGGCATTAGATTTGCTAATGCTTGCACTAATCCTTTCTACTTGTCACACAAGAAAGTCTAGTATTTTGAATTTGCAGAGTCTATTTCCTAAGTCTTTTGCAATCATGCTAATAAACCAATGCCATGTTTTGTATGTTTCTTGTCCCACGAATGCCCATGCAAAGGGATACATCTGATTGTTGCCATCTATGCCCATAGCTGCTAGAAGTATACCCTTGTAGCTTGATGACAAATGACAACCATCGAACCCTACAAAACGCCTAAATCCTTCTAAAAAACCCCTCCTCAATGTATCTAGACAAATATAGACTACTCTAAACTTGAATTGGTCTTGACATTGCTCAATCTTGATTATACATGTGGAACTTGGATTGGCATCAAGAAGTGCTTGACAATAGCTCCTAAGCATCCCAAATTGCTCCTCCTCATTCCCTATTATCATAGTCATTACTGAAGCCCTAGCTCTATAGACCATTGACCTCAACAACTTCAAAACATTCTCTGATTCCATTGTTTTCTTCATTGAAGCAACTGACCATGTAGGATTATTCCTTGATCTATCACAATATTTCTCTGCTAGCCATTTAGTGCTTATTTGAGGAACACATAGTGTTCTATTACAAGTGTGTGCATGGTTGAAAGTTTTGACTTGTAAAGTATGTTCCCTCTACATTTTGGAAGCATATACGAGCCAATCATAGCCCTTAGAACATACAGCCCTCAACTTTTTCGTGCATTCTTAATGAACCTCACTTGTCTCCCATTTTTTATGGCATAGTTCCTAATAGCCTCTCTAAACTCCTCAGCGTTATTAAAACACATCCCCAACTTGAAAATAGGATTCTCCATATTAACCTTGGCATTGAACTCAGAATATGTATACTCATTTTGGCTATTCATATTTAGGTAATCTACATTATCAGCTAATACATTGACATACAAGCTATTATCTCCAACATCCATGTCTCTCTCCAATGAATGATCAGTCTCATCAATGTCAATAATGGTAAACCAATCTTCTTGAGCACCCTCAACACACCCAATATCAAACATAGCATTGTTCATTTCTCACATTCCTCATCTAGTGCAAATTGAATGAATAAATAATGTCAATATGTTTCCCTTCTTCCTAGTTCATATTTTACCTTAAGAAGTATACCTACAGTTATGCACATCCAAGAAGATAAAGCTAAGTTTCTTGCTGTAGACACAATTAAGTATACAAGATTGATGAGTTACTCACAGAACCATTAAAGGAAGAAGTTAAAATAGCTATTGTTATAGCCTTAATTTCGAAGGAAGCACAGCGATAACATATCAACAAAACTAGTACTAATTGATATCTTCCAAGCTTCCACCAAACAAAAGCTCATTTACTAGTTCTATGGAAAATAAATGGATTATCATCCTAATGCTTGCTGTCTAATGATGGCCATAAATCAAGTAGATAACGTATAATGCAAAAAAAAAAAAAAAAAAAAAGCTTAATATTTGTCGACTGGTTTGGTAGATTTCAAACGAAATAACTAAGATAATCATCATGTTGTATCTAAAGCATATACTGGTAAAAATAATCCATCGAATCAGCAATCCTAAAAGCCAACAATGCAATTATCCAATCCTTCTTTTCTACTCTTAAATAAAATCACATCAAATGTCAAAGGACCAGTTGGGTAGATCAAATACAATTAATTATGACAGCTCCTTTAGGTCTTTACTTGGTGGAGATAAAAACAAAAGATTCTCAACTCCCATAAGTTGTTATCAACAAAATATACATCAGAAAAAGAAAAATAGTAAAAATTACAAAATAAGTACCACAACTAGCACGTAGGGACTACGATGGCAGCAAATCGAATTCGAAAATGCACAATGAATATCACTCTCATTGCAAAATGCAACTCACATGCATTGATTGGAAAGGAAACAAAATGCACCCATAGATCGGACAAAACAAGCAAACACTAACAAAATTTCTCTTACCATCATTGCCGTCGCTGCCATCTCTGTGGTATTCCATAATATGTGGATACCTTGTTGACATTTGCTTGAGCAAGCTATAGTGACCTTTTCTTGGACAAACGAACAATCAGATGCACTAATTTAGTAAATTGACCTAAGTCAAAACGAAGCAAACGCTGAAATTTAATACAATCGATGCTCCTCTAGTGTTTCTTCAAAGTGGTGCACCACGAGTTTTTGAGTGAAATTAACTGCACCAAACAAATTCTTCAATTCAGGATGCTTCGGACAGCAAAAGAATTCTTCAACAGGAGATTTCGTTAAAAACAATTGGTTTTCGTTCGCTTCCGATAGCTAACGAATTCCTCAATTCAAGTTATAAACTGAATTAATTCAAAGCAATTACCGAAATCAATTTAACCTTATAAAGCCTTGTCAAACACAGGTTTCTCTTTCCTTGAAAGTTCTCCGTTTGAGCCTCTTTTTGCCTTATTTTCTGGAGAGGCTCGATGGCTCAGGACACAAAGAGGTTAACTTTTTGAAGGAAGATTCGAGTAAGAAAAACCTGAATTCTCTATCGGGTCAAAACTAGACCAAATCAAATTGAAATCTTTCGGATTTGGTTGGGATAAAATTATAAAGAGAGAATTCAAGAGTGGAGAGGATTCTCTCTTATTTGGTTGGGAAAATCCACCAAGAACCCTAGAATTCAATTTGGGATATTTCGTTCTTAGGATTTATCCTTTTTTTTACCCCCTTATAATTTTTGGACGAAATTACCCATGCTTTAATCAGCAGAATAAGTTGACCAGTGAAAATTTAGCTAACCAGCGAGTTGGGGCTCTTATTTGAGGCTAAATGGGTGATTTCATATCTTTATTTGATATAATATCCACTCTAGACTTTTATTTAAGAAAATGGTTTCACTACATGCCTTTATTTGATACAATGTCTACTTTGGACCCTTATTTAAAAAAATGGTTCCATTACATGTCCTTATTTGAAATTTTCATTAAAAAAATTCTATTTATTTGTCAATTATTTTAGGAAGGGATCTTTTCAACATGATTAGTAGTTATTGTTAAAAGCAATTGCATATCCATAACTCACTAGTCTTTTCATTTGATCAATATTCCATATGGAAAAATTTTGCCTATTCGAACTTAGCAAGGATGTTTGCCTTTTTCCTCGTGGTGTTGGCTCGAACCTTGTTAGAAGCACTTATGGGGCAAAGCACCTAGCTAGTATGAGGGAATACCCCGTTAAAGTTGCCTGTGAGATGGACTAATATTGAGGTGTGCGAAAACTAGCCTGTATCGAATCACTTCCGGCCAGAAAATTACCAAAACAATTCTAATTCTATTGTAATTTTTCTGATTCATTCCCAAATCTTTTTTTTCCAATTCAACCCATTCAACTAATACTAATCCTTCATTAACCAAATTAATTAACCAAAAATAAGATTATTATAATAAAATAATGCTAATTAACCATAATCCAATTTAATTAGCAATAAACATGCTTAAGCTACCATTAACTTTTCTTAATCCCACTTAAGGCATATAAATTACGCTTAAGCATAACAATCCTCATTGGTCACTAAACACACTTAGAACTAATTAAACTACCCCAACTAAGGGATTATGAAAACAACTCATGGGTTTGTGATTCCAGCAATATGAACACAATGGTGGCAGCGAGGGGAATGCGTAGGTACCTCCGATGCATCGAGGCAGGGCAACACAGGAAGCGGATCTCAGCCCAGAGCGGCTGTCCGCTTGATGAAAGGTTGAGAGCGAGAGGGAGTCGGTGGTTGAAGTGGTAGGGGCTGGCTGGTGGGTGGTTCGGCAGCTCCAGACGGTGGCCAGCAGGCCCAGCAACCAAGGGGGACGGTTCCGGCAACAGGAAATAGAGCTGAGAGGGAGAGAGACGGTGCAACAGTTCGGGGGTTTGGCAGCTGGGTGGGCTCGGCTGGCCGGTCGGCTAGCTTCCAATGGTGGTAGTCGGCACATGTGAGCTGTGGTGGTGGCGGCTAGATCAGTCTAAACCGAAGCAAGGCAGCAGCAGCTGCACTTGAACAATTGAAGAAGAGAGAAAAAGGGAGACGTGGGTGGTGTTTCAGGGGAAGCCTGCGATGACTCGACGCCTCGTGGCGATCTGACGTGTAACTGACGACTGGCTGAGTTGTGGTAGCATCTGGTCGTGCACGGTTGGAACACAACAGCATATGTAGGTCAGCCCAGATAGCAGCAAAAGAAGAAGGAGGAGGAGGTGGCTAGTTTTCGGGCGCAGATCGTCGGCACTTGCAGCGGCGGATGGACGGCGGCTTGCTGGCAGTCCAGTGTGCAACTGGCGAGGCAGCGGAAGTTGGTCTGTGGTGGAGACAGTCTGGACAGAAGTAGCACAGCAGCGGTTGCAGGCTACGCAAAGGCAACCGAAGAAAAAGAAGAAAGATGAAGAAGAATAAAGGAAGAGAGAGATCAAGGGGAGGGAACGTGCGGTTGCAGGGGGAATTGAGAGAGAGAGAGAGGAGGAAAGAAAAGTCAAACAAAGAAGAGAAGAGAGAGATGTTAGAGAGAGGGGGGGCAGTAACTGAAGGGGGAGAAAGCTGTCCACCCACTCCCCTTACTTCATCAACATTTCCCAAAACATTTGTCCTTTGCTCTTAAATGAGAGGAGGACAAAATGGTCTTTTCCCACCAAATTAGATGCATTTTTCCCAAAATGCCATTGATCCGAAAATTGGAAGCGGGAACGTCTCAATTTAAAATTTTCGGCCCAATAATCCTTTTTCTGACTTCGATTCTTAGCCCGTTAATCATTTTCTAATAATTTTTGGGCTTGTCGATAAATTTGAGAATTAATGAGGCATTGTCCAATATTTTAGTTTTGACGTCCTTGAAAGTTCGATACCTGAAATTGGATTGAATTTCGTGATTAAAATCAACCAATCGTGACTTTAGTACGACCTAACTATCGGGCGGCATTTAGGAGTTTCGATGCGTTCGACCGTGGTTGATAACTTTTCAATCCTACAATCGTGTCTATTCAAATTAGGGGGATCATCGATTATCATGTAATCATGAGGGGTTGATTATACATCTTGAGTACAAGGCCAAAAAGAAAATGAATGATATGAGATTGATTGAGCATGCTAAATGAGGTACATCAAGATGATGAAAGGCAAGCCATATCATACACATAGTCCCTTAATTAAATATTTGTGAGGTGAGCATAGGAAATTCCATGTCCACAGGATAAATAGTTCTCTTGCAAATGGTACGATGACCAAAGTGAGGGGCATTTCATTTCTCTATCCTAAACACTATAGGTTATCCATTGCTTAACCCCTTTGAGCCACATGCCATTGTAAAGTTTCTTTCATATTACCCCTATCAAGAACCATCCCACACTGGGGAAGATTGGAGGAAGGGACGGCATCACAAGGTGAGAAAATGGATGGGAATTTTCTTGCTGGCACTTGCATCAGTCTTTGGGTGTTTTTATTGCATATGAACGCTCATGATAATTTGAGTTCCATAGAATGACGAAGAACACCTTTGTCCTACATATTTGTATCCATTGTACAACCACATTGAGTATGTAATTTCGTTTCAAACCCCCCCCCCCATAGGAAAATTTTGAGAGTTTACTATTGTTCAAGCAATGTAAGTCGAAGCGGCCAATTGATAATGAAAACCCAAGAGTCTAACAGTTTTGAAATAATAAACAAAATGAAAACTATGGCATGAAAAAATAGTGTGCTTGGTAAAAGCAAGGCCAATGCCCTATGCTCGAGCAAAGTTATTCACTAATAAAGTCTCTACAAAGATGAGCTCCATCAATGAGGAAGAAGGCCGGTGATAATATTAAGATGATTGCCAACTCCTTTTAAGCCTAAGAATCCCTTTGTTTCTCAACCCATGAGCCAAATTTACGTTGCATCCCTTTGCAAAAGTCTCTTTTGACTAGGGCACTTGAATTAACGTAAAAATTCATATATTTATAAGCATCGCTCGAAGAATTACGAGCAAGATCATTTCTATCTATTTTCGAAGGGTTCTTGACTTGTAAACCCAAAGACGATTGTGCAACAATTCTTCTATAGGCCTTGACCTTCATGGTCCCCTTTGCTAAGCCTTTGACCAAGCCTACAATACGGTCCTAACAAAGACCTCTTATATTGGTAAATTTGTACCATTTGCGGACCCTTGTCGACATAATGATAGTAAGAGGGTGTGATCCTTATAAATCATGTATTAATGATTAGGATAAAGTAGCATTTTCGATGAGAGTGAGTGGAAAGCCCTCACAGACTCAAGATCCCTCATTTGACATGTTCCAAACATCCTCATTCTAAGTATGAATTGTCTTTCTAAAAAATTTTCCCCAATGGAACTTTGGTGATGTGAACTAACAAAATTGTCATGTATGAACCCCATTTAAATTGAAAATTTTACTTCATGCACAAATCATATGTACATATTGCATATTTGTTTGATAGGAGACACACTTTCATAAACCAAAGATCATCAGGCAAGTATATCTCTTCACCTCTTTTAAAGAACCTTGTAACTGACTAGGCATTTCTAGGAGTACTTGCCGCTGTCCAGGTACTCTCTCACTAACACTCAACCTGTTCAAGTCGTCCTCTACATATAAGTTCCCACGGCTATCCAAGATACGGATATTGGCAATTGTCGAAGTAT
Organism: Corymbia maculata; assembly: GCA_014182735.1. NCBI lineage: Eukaryota > Viridiplantae > Streptophyta > Magnoliopsida > Myrtales > Myrtaceae > Corymbia > Corymbia maculata. The sequence continues at coordinate 46,489,285 of CM024689.1, read as the reverse complement.
CCCATTTTTTGCAAAGGCTTGCCATTGTTCAGGTATTCTTCAAGGTATAGTGCTTGTAATCATCTAAGTACTTGCGACTATCCAGGCATCCCCCAAAAATGTTTTTCAATGAAACATCCCAAAGGAATCGACACCCCATCAAATAAACTTCCAATTTACTAGGAGGTAGGAGGTAGGAGACCTTTAGGGGTATTTGAGGTGCGTCCTCAATATTCCAACTTACTAGGAGGTGGGAGACCTTCGGGGATATCTAAGGTGCATCCTTGATATTCCAACTTACCAGGAGGTAAAGACCTTCACGAATATCGGAGGTGCATCATTGATATTCCAACTTATTAGGAGGTGGGAGACCTTCACGGGTATCGAGGTGCGTCCTCGATATTTCAACTTACTAGTAGGTGGGAGACCTTCACGGGTATCGAAGGTGCGTCCTCGATATTCCAACTTACCAAGAGGTGAGAGACCTTCAAGGATATTTGAGGTGTGTCCTCGATAGTCCAATTTACCAAGAGGTGGGAGATCTTCACGAGCATTGGAGATGCGCCCTTGATATTCCAACTTACCAAGAGGTAGGAGACCTTAAGGGATATTTGAGGTGTGTCGCATCCTCGATATTCCAACTTATCAGAAGGTGGGAGACTTTCACGGGTATCGGAGGTGCGTCCTCGATATTCCAACTTACTAGGAGGTAGGAGACCTTTAGAGATATCTAAGGTGTGTCCTCGACATTCCAATATACTAGGAGGTGGGAGACCTCCACAAGTATCAAAGGTGCGTCCCCGATATTCCAACTTACCAGGAGGTGGGAGACCCTTAGGGGTATCTGAGGTGCGTCATCGATATTCCAACTTACTAGGAAGTGGGAGACCTTCACGGATATCTAAGGTGCGTCCTCGATATTCTAACTTACCAGGAGGTGGGAGTCCTTCACGGGTATCGAAGATGCGTTTTCAATGTTCTAACTTATCAAGAGGTGGGAAACCTTCAGGGGTATTTGAAATGCATCTTTGATATTCCAACTTACTAGGAGGTAGGAGACCTTCACGGATATCGAAGGTGTGTCCTCGATATTCCAACTTACCTGGAGGTGGAAGACCTTCAAGGGTATCTAAGGCGTGTCCTCGATATTCCAACTTACTAGGAGGTGGAAGACTTTCACGGAGCTCTTAGGTGCGTCCTCGATATTCCAACCAATAGGGAGGTAGGAGACCTTTAAGGATATCTAAGGTGCGTCATCGATATTCCAACTTACTAAGAGGTGGGAGACCTTCATGGATATCGGAGGTGTGTATTCGATATTCTAACTTACTAGGAGGTGGGAGACCTTCAAGGGTATTTGAGGTGCGTATTTGATATTCTAACTTAGTAGGAGGCGGGAGACCTTCACGGAGATTTGAGGTGTGTCCTCGGTATTCCAACTAATCGGGAGGTAGGAGATCTTTAAGGATATCTAAGGTGCGTCTTCGATATTCCAACTCACTAGGAGGTAGGAGACCTTCATGGATATTGGAGGTGCATCCTCAATATTCTAACTTACTAGGAGGTGGGAAACCTTCAAGAGTATTTGAGGTGCGTCCTCAATATTCCAACTTACCAAGAGGTGGGAGACCTTCATGAAGATCTGAGGTGTGTCCTCGATATTCCAACTAATCGGGAGGTAGGAGACCTTTAAAATATAAAGATACATCCCTTTTCATCAGCACCGCGTGCTTCTGTAGTCCGAAGTCCCTATTCATCGGCACCTTATGTTTCCATGGCTCGGAGTCGCTCTTTACTGACATGACGTGCCTCTATAGCTCAAAGTCAAGTAATCAACAAACTGGTGCCCCCAAGAAAGGTTAGGCACTCAACAAACTAATGTCCCGAAAAAGGTTGGTACATCCTTAGGGAAGGTCAAGTAAAAAAGCTGGGGATCCTAAGAAAAATCGATACACCCCTAAAGAGAAGTCTGGTAAGCAAACTAGTGTTCCGGAAGAAAGGTCAAGTCCTAAACAAATAACTTATTGCTTTCCACAAGCTACCGGAGAAAGGTCCGAGTCCTAAACAAATAGCTTATTACTTCTACAAGCGACCGAAGGAAGGTCCAGGTCCTAGAAAAGCAATCCCTTGTCAAGGCGACTGGAGAGGTCCGGTCCTAGACAAACAACTTGTTGCTTTCGCAGGCAACTGGAGAAAGGTCCAGATCTTGGAAAAGCAATCCCCGTCAAGGCGACCGGAGAAAGGTCCGGGTCCTAGAAAAATAGCTTATTGCTTCCACAAGCGACGGAAAAAGTCCAAGTCTTGGAAAAGCAATCATCGTCAAGGCAATTGGAGAAAGCCGTAGGTCCTAGACAAATTGCTTATTGCTTCCACAGGTGACTGGACAAAGGTCCAGGTCCTAGAAAAGCAATCCCTCATCAAGGCGACCGAAGAAAGGTCTGGGTGAGAAAGGTCCAAGTCCAAGACAAACAACTTGTTGTTTCCATAGGCGACCGGAAAAAGGTTCCGGGTCCTAGAAAAGCAATCCTCCGTCAAAGCGACCGAAGAAAGGTCCAAGTCCTAGACAAATAGCTTATTGCTTCCATAGGCGATCGGAGAAAGGTCCGGGTCTTGGAAAAGCAATCCCCCGTCAAGGTGACCGGAGAAAGGTCTAACTCCTAAACAAAAAACATGATGCTTCCACAGGCAACCGGAGATAGCTTCGGGTCTTGGAAAAGCAATCATCACCGCAAGGAGACCGAAGATAACTTCAGGTCCTTAGCAACCACTCATTGTTTTGAAAGGCGACTGGAGATAGCTCAGGTCTTGGAAAAGCAATTCTCACCATCGAGGTGATTAGAGATAGCTTCGAGTCCTTGACAACAACTCATTACTCTAAAAGACGACCAGAGATAGTTTCGGGTCCTAGAAAAGCAATCCTTATCATTAAGGTGACCGAAAATAGCTTTGGGTTCTTGGCAAAAAATTCATTGCTTCCACGGGCGACCGGAGATAGCTTCGGATCTTGGAAAAGCAATTATCACCATCAAGGCGACTGAAGATAGCTTTGGGTCCTTAGCAACAACTCATTGCTCTAACAAGCGACCGGAGATAGCTTCGGATCCTAGAAAAACAATCCTCACCATCGAGGCGACTAGAGATAGCTTCGAGTCCTTAGCAGTAGATCATTGCTCCAACAGGCGATCGGAGATAACTTTGTGTCTTGGAAAAGCAGCTTCCCCACATCACAGGTACATTTTCTATATCACATCAAATAAGGCGATACCCTAATACTTGCCAAAAGCTCGGGGTTTGCACCCCATATCACTCATTCTAGGTAAGAAATTGCAGGTTTCTTCTTATACATCTTAATAAATATTATGCATTATTGCCGTTTTCATTGGATGCCCAATTCCAGGTGAACTATCATCTATTGCATATGTATGGACAAAATTTAGGTATCAATCCGTCTTTGAAAGACAACCTTTGTGAGTTCACCTTCAAAGAGGGGCAATTGTTGACACCTAAATTTTAACTAAGTATTAAGATTTAAATTGCATAAAAAATTAGGGATCAATTTGGCCCTAACAAAAATGATTTTTGCATCACCTAGATATTATAATCATTTGCAATTACCATGTTTTATTTTCCATTTATTTTCCCTTATTTTACTTTATTTTTCAAATATATAGTTTGTTTAAAAAAAGTTGGGCTAGGGGAAGGGAGCCGGGTTTTCGCCCGGCCCCTTTCTTTTCTTTTCTCTTACGCATGCCCAAAGCCCAACGTGCACCCAGCCCACTCACCAAACCCATGGCCCAGCCCTCTTCTTCTTCTTCTTCTTCCTTCGCTGCAACTCCACGCTCGTGGCAGAGCGAAAGTTGGAACAACGACGAGCAAGCATGTGAAGCAGCGCAAAGGCTGGTGGTAAATACTAGTAGAGGGGACATAGATTGATGCAGGAACAAACCCACCGTGGATAGGGTGGCCGAGTGGATGCTGGTTTGGCCGAGGAAGAGCTCGGTCAATGTGTCGAAGACCAGCGGTCAAAGCACCTTCGTCGACCAAGCTCCTCGCCTATAAATAAAGGGCTGCGAGCTCGGTTGAAGGGGGCAGTGAAGCGAGAGCTCAGATGGCCTTCCCCGAAGAGACATCTAGGGTAGCCAAAAATCTTAGTGATTGCCAGATTTGAGAGAGAAATTTTTTCCCTAATAATTGGCCCCACTTGCGTTACATGTCGCAATCTTAGTGCCCATTCAATTTGTTGCACTGGCATATCTTATGTAGCCAATATTTTCTTGAATTGTATGGAGCCATGTGGGTTGGGTATGGACACAGCAACGTCTTTTGCGGTTCTGATATCAAACATGTGCTATAGGATCCGCGCCTCCCTGCTTTCGGCCTTCCACCTAACATTAAACACAAGGAGTTTTGCAATATGGTGGAGATGGTATTAAGATACACGTGTGAGTTATGTTAGAGAAATAGTCTCACATTGGAGAATTGATGTGGTGTGGATCAGTTAATATATCCTTAATTGGTCCATAACTCACTAGTTTAAGATTTTGAGTTAGGGTTGGGTCCAATTGGATATATTAACGGGCTCGGGTTTTCCTCTTGAAGATCTCACTAGGTGAAGGTATTGGACTTCTGCTGCGCGCTCCCAACAATTGGTATCAAAGCCGATGGTTACGGTTTCGGGCAAATAGGCATTGTGGTGTAACAACGTGAGCTCATGAGGATGGCCTAGATGGGCGTTGTGGTGTAACAACGTGGGCCCGTAAAGATGATATTGGGCCAGAAGGATATGTGATTTAAGGGGGAGTAGACCTAACACTAGAGCTCACATGTGAGGGGAAATTATTAGGATACACGTGTGAGTTGTGTTAGAAAGTAGTTCCACATTGGAGAATTGATGTAGTGTAGAATAGTTAATATATCATAATTAGCCTATAACTCACTAGCTTAAACTTTTGAATTGAGGTGGGTCCAATCGGATATATTGATGGGCTCGGGTTTCCATCTTGGAGATCTCCCAGGTGAAGGCATCGGACTTTTGCTACGCGCTCCCAACAAATGGTTTAGTCAATTTATGGGAGCATTGAAACAAAATTCTGGAAGCTCGTTCCCAAATGGATCTTCCTTCAGTAATTCGACGTATCTTGGACATCTATCATGAGTTTGTGATGGAATTTTGCTCGCAGTCATGAGTTGCGAACAAAGACCCTCCCAAATCCCTTTAGTTAAGATGAACGTTGATGTGGTCTTGCAAGATTCCGAGGCCTTCATTGCCGCTTTGGCCAGAGATCATAAAGGTCATATGTACTGCGACCTCGTGTCTGGAACTCACGCTCTCTCTGCTCTCCACGCTGTTCATAAAGGTCGTGTACTGCGACCTTGTGTCTGGAACAGGGGTGTAGCGATGTCCATTTCGAAAGTGATTCTCTCACGTTGAAAAAGATCCTTTCACTTGTGCTGTAAATGTTTTGGAGCTTTTTCCCTTTTTAGTTGAACGCAACTTTTGGAGGTTCAAGCCTAATTGGCTTATCATCTCAAATACTTGTGTATGAGTCCTATATTTGTAGTTTTAGTCTATGTAATATTCTAATGGGCCTGGGGCTTCACCTACAAAAGACGGGTTTCATTGTCATTAAAATACATATAATTTAATCAAATGATCTCTAAAGTAATAGCATACAGGAGGATCTTTTGTCTGATTGAACTGTGGCCTTGTCTGCCAATGAATCTTTGGATTTCGAGAAATCTAAACCTAACTTTTCTCGAATATCTCAAAAGTCAAATGAAACGCGTTTTCGCTCGTTCACGGCCGGCTTGAAGTTTACCTGCAACTAGCAAGTCCTCACCTTCCTGGAAGAGCATGGTGAGCGGGGGTGAGCAGACTATCTGGTGAAAAGCCTTTTTTCAGCTAAGCTCAAAGCCAAGAACGTTTACTCTGGGGATCTTTATCTGCGTTTCAGCGTTTGATCCAGACTCTTCCTCTTCACTCCTCCATCCGTGGTAATTTCGTCTCATATATTACCTTTTTTTATTGATTTGATGAAAACAACAGAGGGACTCTCACATCAGTATCAGTTCTTTCAGTGGTTAACTCCATAATCGATCACTGAAATTTGTATCTAACACTAATAGTTTTTGCCTATCTCTAGTCACATGCTAAACCCTACTCATTTGCTTCCATCTATGCAATGGTCAGGCTTCAGATCTTGAAACACAATTCCGTTCCTACGCATCAGCTGGTTGATATATCTCAGAGGTTTATGTAATTCGGGAATGAATTTACACTCTTTAGGAACTGTCTGGCGCTCAAAGCTGAATTAGTTTGAATTAGGATCAGTTGATTTGATTTGTTTAACAGTAGGGACAAATTAGTATATTATTGTCTGGTAAATAAGCAGTGAGAAAGAACACTGCTAGACATAAAATTGATACCTTTAACTCTGTATTTAACAGGAGTCAGACTGAAGAGTAAATAATGTTGGACTCTGCGGCGAGCCAGAACTCTCAGCTTTTGTAAAATGCAGCTCTCATCCCTACACTCCATGTGTTCGAACTTATTTACTGGAAAAACAATTATTGCGTCCATGCTTCTTTTTTCTGTTGAAATTTTATTAACTCTATAAGTGATTAGTAATCCGCTCCTCTTCTGCTGATATGCTGATTCTGTCTGGCAGATGTGGATAATAGCTTCATGCCTAACTAATGCTCGCTCATTGACCCTGTGTCTGTTTGTTAATAACCTAAGAGATGGCTGTAATTAGGGTTCGGTTTATGCTTTTCAGAACTAGTCCGATGTTAGGGGTTGAATTAGCTGCGGAGTAATTTCTTGAATTCATTTTTCTAAGGAGATAGTTATAGGGAAATGGGATTCTCTGCCTGCGCCCATTAATGTCAAGTGAGCAAATAATTGAGTGTTGTGGAATGTTCTTGTCAAATCGATTTTGGTAAACCTAAAAGAGGACGGTTTCAGCAAACTGCTTACGAGATAACGAGATAATTAGTCAACCTACAAGCCACAGCAGGCGCTTATGTGCATAGGACATTTAAGGCTACCTTTAAAAAAGAAATTTATCCGCTTGTGTACATAGGACATTCAACGCTACCTTTTAAGAATTTTTTTTTATCTCATACGTAAAAAGTTAAGACAAATATAGGTTGACAGTGATTTATCTTCTCAAAACTTTCCTTTTTCCAACCAATTTCAAGTGTAAACTAAAAACCCATAATTTCAAAATAATTTGGAGATTTCTTCCTTTAGAATTGAGATGGGTCAACTTCTCTACTATATTGTTAATAAGATAATCGGACATTTTTTGGTGTTCAGTGCAATGCCAGAAGGAGCTCGTGAATTTGTCATCGAGTTTTCTTTGTAGAATGACTTAAAACAGAAGATTTTCCGAGAGAATTCATCATAATCATCACTCCACTTTCATTGTAAACGTTTTTCAGGTGGGATATCTAGTCGTTGCAAGTCCTTCGAAAATTTAGGAAATGGAGAAGCCAATGGAACCTTATTATGAAGTATTCTTGAGTTTTAGAGGACCAGATACTCGCCATGACATCACTGATATCCTTTACAACAGCCTTATCGATGCCGGAATACGAGCATATAGAGATGATGAAGAGCTTCGCATTGGGGAAGAGATTGGTGTGGACCTTCTTCAAGCGATTAAGCAGTCAAAAATCTCAATTCCTATCTTTTCTAAAAACTATGCCGCCAGTAAATGGTGTCTCATGGAGTTGGTCCAAATGGTTGAGTGCAAGGAAGAGTTGGGACAAAAGATCATGCCAATTTTCTTTGACATTGCACCATCCGAGGTTCGTTACCAAACTGCAAGTTACGGTGAGGCCATTAATTCACACATAAATAAGCAGCGGTACACAGATGAGACTATTAAGAACTGGAAGGTAGCTCTCAACAAGGTTGGAGCTTTAAAGGGATGGGAACTCAAGGAAAGGTACCTGAATTTATTATTGTGCATGATTTGTTTGTACCTTAGATTTTATTCTACTCGTGTCAATTTAACAGTTTGGTTCTTTTGCCTTTAAAACTATCAGAGGCAAAGGTGAGTTCACAAAAGAAGTTGTTCAAAAGCTTTTGATCGAGTTGAAGAAGAACTACTTGGCAGTATCTAAATGCTTGGTTGAAATGGACGATCAAGTGGACAAACTCATGGAAGTGATAGGTGAGCAAATCACTGAAACAATGATTATTGGTATCCATGGTATGGGTGGTGTCGGAAAGACAACTCTTGCCACAATTGTCTATAATAAGCTGGTGACCGATTTTGATAGCCATTGCTTCCTGCCTAACATTCGAGATACAAAGATTGTGAGTTTGCAAAATCAACTCATTTCTGATGTCCTAAGAACGAAATGCTTGTCCATCACTAATATTAATAAAGGAATTACTGAGATCAAGAATAGGTTATCCTCTAAAATGGTCATACTTGTACTTGATGATGTTGACCAAAAGACTCAATTAGATGCTCTTGTGGGGGTCGGTGAATGCCGGTTAGGTAGAGGAAGTAAGGTCATTATTGCCACAAGAGACAAGGAACTTCTTAAAGACGTTGATTTTCAGCTTGAACTAACTGAAATGGATTTCGATCATTCTCTTCAACTACTTAGCAAACATGCCTTTAGGAGAGACCTTCCTCCAGCAGAACACTTTCCCCTCTCAAAAAAAGTAGTGAAAATTTGTGGTGGTCTTCCTTTGGCTCTAGAGGTCATAGGTTCATTTTTAAATGGAAAAGACAGGAGAATTTGGGAGACCACATTAAAGAAGCTGGAAACTATTCCCAATAAAGAGGTAAAAAGTAAGTTGAACATCAGTTTCGAGGCATTAGAACCTCAAGAGAAGGAAATATTTCTCGATGTTTGTTGCTTCTTTGTTGGGTTTGATGTGAGAATTATGCTTCCCATGTGGGATAGCAACAAGTTTTTCCCTGAATATGCTCTTGAAGTCCTCCAGCAAATGTCATTAATTAAGATTACAAAACACAACAAATTGTGGATGCATGATCAGCTAAGAGACCTTGGGCGAGATATTGTTCGTGAAAGAGCTAATTTTAAACCAGAGAAGCAAAGTCGGTTGTGGGATCACGAGGAAGCAATTGATGTTCTTAAAAGAAAGGAGGTAAAGTGTTTCCCATGTTATTCCTAGTAAAGTGACAAGTTATGCACCTTGACTTATTTGCTTCTATCTGAACCAAGTTGTTACTTGTGTGCTTACTACGACCACATGCTCATCTGTAAATGATATTGTAAATTAATCTTAAATTATGAATAAGATGTACATTATTCAAGTATGTTCAATTCGAATGCCTTCAACAGGTAATTAGGTGATCACTAGCTTCTGTTTCCCTCTTTGATTTTGGCAGGGAACAGAAAACGTTGAAGCATTATGTCTCAAGTTTGATCATCAGTCTCAATGCTTCTTTAAGAAGGAAGAATTTGCAAGTATATCAAATTTAAGGTTTCTTCAGGTGGATTGTGGAGACTTGGATGCAAACAATGTTCAGCAATTTTCTTTAACCAACTGGTTCAGGAAGAGTCTAGCCATCCTTCCAAGTTTGAGATGGCTCTCATGGCCTAACTTCATTCAGCAATTTCCTTCAACCAACTGGTTCTTGAGGAATCTACTCATCCTTCCGGAATTGAGATGGCTCTTATGGCATGACTTCATTCAGCATTTTCCTTCAACCAACTGGTTTCAGAGAAATCTACTCATCCTTCCGAATTTGAGATTTCTCTTATGGCATGAGTTTCCTCTGTTTTTCCAATTGTCCGTATTTTCCCTTATGAAGCTAGTGATTCTTGATCTATCACAAAGTGAAATTACAGATGACTGGGAGGGATGGAACCACTTAAAAGTATGGTATTATTTTAGCATGAATTTGCTATATTGACTTTGCTGTCCTGTATCTCAAAATGGTCCAGAATTAACATATTCTCTTTATTACAGATGGCGAAGAATTTGAAGGTTCTAAATTTGACTAAATGCAGAAACTTGCGTAAAACTCCTAGCTTTTCTACCCATGAGAATTTAGAGCAACTGATTTTTCAAGGGTGTGAGGAACTGGTTCAAGTTGATGGGTCTATTGGTAAGTTAAAGCATTTAGTATTATTAAACTTGGATGGTTGTAAAAAACTTCAGACATTGCCTGATGAGATGGAGGAGCTGGAAGCCTTGACAGAGCTTCTTGTTGATGGGACATCACTTACCAATATTCCTGAATGGAAAGGAATGAAGAAATTGGAAACTCTCAGTGTGAGTTCGTGTCCATCACTGACTATGTGCAATTTCACCGGTTGCTTAACATCACTATTAAATCTTAGCCTGTTAGGTACAAATATTACTGAAATTCCATTTGGAAATTTAGAATCTCTTGTTGAGCTGAATCTTTCTCATTCGAAAATTCAAGAGTTGCCCAATTCAATAGAGAAAATGAAGAATTTGAGAGTACTAATGATGTCTTACACCCCCATAGAAAAGCTACCGAGCGCTCTTGGGATGTTGGAGAAGCTTGAAGAGATCCATGCTCACGGCTGCAAAAATTTGTGTGGGGAAATTCCAAATGAGATTGGAAGACTATCATTTCTAAGGATCTTGAGATTAACAGACACGGGAATTTCCGACGTACCTAAGCTTCCTCAAAGTATTACCAATCTATACATTACAACTTATATCTCAATGAGATACCCAGATCTCTCGAACCTTTTAAATTTGAGAGTTTTGGAGTTGGAATTAAGGTCTGGAAGCTTGTTCTCGGGAGATCCAAGCCTCAACTGGATCGGAAGGTTAAGAAAGCTAGAGTCCTTGTTGTTGTGTTGTAATAGTCTGGCCACCTTACCTTCAGATCTTAATCTCCTTTTGAAGCTTAGGAAGCTTGAACTCAACGTAAATAACCTAGAATGCCTACCTATGCTTCCCCAGAATTTGTCATGCTTTAGCATTCATGGGCGCAGGTTATTGGAAAAATCAATAGATCTTTCATATTTGGGAAAGTTATTAGAATTGAGCATATGGAATTGTGAACAGTTGACAGAGATTCAAGGCCTCGAACGTTGAAAAACCTGAAACGGCTTCATCTTGATCATCTTCCATCGTTGGTGAAGTTGCCTGACCTGACCAACTTGAAGAAGCTCTGGGGACTTTGGATATTTAGTTGTCCTAAACTGGTTGAGGTTCAAGGTCAACTAGAATCATTGGAGATGCTTCGTTTAACGTCCTGTAAATCTCTCGAAAAGTTGCCTGATCCATTGAGCTTCAAGAATATAAAATATATTATTATAGAAGGTTGTCAGAAGTTAATAGAAATTCAAGGCCTGGAAGATTCGGAATACTTGAGTGACTTATCTGTGGGGGATCTTCCGTTGCTAGAGAAGTTGCCTGATCTAACGAACTCCAAGAAGCTTGAGAAACTCCGTCTAGTACGTTGTCCTCGTCTGGTTGAGATCCGAGGTAGGTTCGAATCATTGGAGAGGCTTCGAATTGATCATTGCTTGTCTCTGCAAAAGTTATCTGATCCTTCAAGCTTTAAGAAGCTAAAGCTTTTGGAAATAAATGAATGTGAGAGGTTCCAGGAGACTCTGGAATCTGATGAGTATGGAGATTTGAAAAAAGTGACAAGGCCGATAAAAACATGGAAGGATATGCTTCTTGAGTCCATCAATTAATTGCCATGTGTACAGGTGAGACCCGTTCTTCAGAATTCGACTTCATCTTTTTCTCTTTTGTCTTCTCCTTGTCTCACTTTCTTTTCTTCTTCCTCCATCATCAGCGACGACCAAGCAAAAAGCTCGCCCAGAATCAGCAGCATCGGACTGGACCGTCAAGGACCGACCCAAGTGCAAGCACATGATGCGACTCCACCTGGCAGCGATCTTGGTCCGGGACTGCGACCCCATCTTCCTGTGCCTCTGTCCGTTCCACGAGGATTTGATTGATGGTCTAAAAAGTCTTCCTTTTTCATTTTGGTTGCAGCTGACCGAGGCCAAGAAGGTTTCTTCCTTCTCTTCATCTCTATTTGGTTTTCTGCATTTCATTCAGACTCAGCGGCTGTCTAATTTGATCCTTCATCTTCACTTATTCCTTTCCTGGTAATTTTCTCTTCGCTGTTGCTTGAATTTGGTCTGCTTGCGAATGTTGATGCAGCCAGTGATAGATTACGAAAAGATTTGGAATGGATTGAGTGTTATTATTATTTCAGTGTTGACTTATCATTCATGTGCAATGCAAACAGCCTTTCGATGAACTCTCTCCTGAGCTGACTCAATTGTTTTTGAGGTGGCTAGTAGTAGCACCTTGGGGTGAATAGGTGATTATGCACACTTAAAGCGAATTTTAAAGCAACCAAGTTCAAAATATCGAATGAACAACATTTGATGAAAATCTATGCATCGATTAGACTTTATGTGTGTGGAATAAATTAACAAATAGAATAAAAGAGTGTTTGGAGCCACAATAGATATCCATTACGTTTTACCTAGGGAAATTATCAAAAGGGAGCTCAAATCTGAGCCCATCAATATATCTAATTAGATTCATCTTCACTCAAAAATTTAAACCAATACGATATCCAATAAGATATAAGCTTACTAGAATATATTAACTACTCAACGCCACACAATTAGCCAATGTAGGATTTTTTTAACACAACACACACGTACATCCTAACAATCTTCCCCTCGTGTAAGCTCAATACTAGGCTGCTTGATACAAAAAGAGGCTCTTAAGCGAGATGCGGAAAGAGACCTTTTAAAAGAGGCCACAATTGTCAATGGATACCTCAAAATAACTACAAAAGATATCAACCTCTAAAATCTAGGACTGTAACAAAAAAATCCTAACAAACTAAACAACTTTGATTGATTCAAATAAACTACATTGACTGATTGTAGCTAACATTCCCTCCCTTAAACTAATGCAATAGACACTCAATTTAAAAAAAAAAATAAATACAATGCATTCTCTCCCTCAAATTGGATTATCCATCGAGCAAACACCAAGCAATCTTCCTATCTTTAAAAATGTAGCCAACATGGGGGTTTAGTGAATATGTCCGCAACTTTGTCTTCAATTCTGCAAAAAATAAGATCATTTGCTCCATCCTTTGTAAGATTTCTCAAGAAGTGATATTTCACATCTATATGTTTGCTTTTGCCATGTAGAATAGGATTTTGGAGAGTTTAATAGCTGAACTGCTGTCACAATAAATCGAAGTTGCTCCTTGTTGCTTGAACTGAAGTTCTTCAAGAATCTTCCTTAGCCAAATAGCTTGACAAACACATGAAGTTGCTGCTACAAACTCAGCTTCGGTTGTCAATAAAGTAATGATTGGTTGCTTCTTTGAGGACCATGAGACAGCTTCTAAACCTAGCATAAAAACATATCCTGAAGTGCTCTTCTATCATGTAGATCTCCAGCATAATCACTGTCTATAAAACCAAATGGATCTGACTTCTCATCCTTCTTATAAAAAAGCCCATAAGCAGCAATACCTTGCAAGTCAAGAAAATTCTTTTTGCTGCATTAAGATACATATCTCTTGGGCATTCCATGTACTAACTAATGAAATTTACAGCATGCATTATATCAGGCTGTGTTGTAGTCAAGTACATCAAGCTTCCCACAATTTTCTTGTAGAGAGTGCTATTCACCTTTCTTCCTTAAGGATCTTTCAAAAGCTTCAAACCAAACTCAATTGGTGTACACACAGAATTGCAATTCTTCATCTGAAACCTGTCTAAAATTTCTTGAACATATTTCTTTTGAGAAATAAGGATCCCTACTACTGATTGAGTCACTTTAATACCGAGAAAGTAATGCATCATCCCAAGTTTAGTCATATCAAATTCAACCATCATATACTTTTAAACTTGTCAAACATGACATGATCATTTCCAGTAAAAATAAGATCATCCATATATAAGCACACAACAAGCAACTTTCCTCCATTGCCTATCTTAATGAAAAGGGTATATGCTCATATGGACATTTTTAAAAACCTTCCTTCAGAAAATAAGCATTAATGCGACTATACCAAGCCTGTGGAGTTTGTCTTAACCCATCTTAACCCATATAATGCCTTTTTTAGTTTATATAACTTATGTTCACTACCAGGCTTCACATATCCAGCAAGTTGATTGACAAATACCTATTCTTGCAGGTCACTATGCAAAAATGCTGATTTCATGTCCTGTTGGAAGATAGGCCATGAATTTTGAGCTGCTAATGCAATCACCAATCTGATTGTATCATGCTATGCAACAGGAGCAAAGAATTTTCTATAATCCACACCAAACTTTTGCTTATAGTCTTTAGCCATTAAGCATGCCTTGTACTTGTCAACTTTACCATTTGCTTTCAACTTTGTCTTGTACACTTTGACACCAATTGTTTTGTACCCTATAGGAAGATCTATCAACTCCCAAGTATTGTTTCTTTCAATGGCTGCAATTTCTTCATCCATCGCATTCTGCCAACTTGATTGTTTTACAGTGACATTGAAAGTTGTAGGATCACAATCAACAAATAGAGCAAAATATGTAAGTGAGTCTTCAGATTGATCAATTCCAATTACCTCACAATCAGTTATCCATGCAGGTCTCCTTCTAACACACTGTGGCCATTCTTCAACTACAAATCGACTTTGAGAATATTCTTGGAAAGTTTGAGTAGTTGTTGGTTGCTGCACATGCTCCATTGGTTGCTGTCTTTCCTCATCATTATCAGACTCTAATGGAATATGGTCTTACAACAATATTCTCGCCCCATGGCTAGGTCCAATCTTCATCAAAGACTACATCGCGACTAATAATGATGGTGATAGGATTATAAAGCCCATAAACCTTTGATGATCACTAACACCAAGAGGAATGCATTTTTCTCCCTTGTCATCTAGCTTTTTCCTCTTCTAGTCTAGAACATGAGCATAAGCAACACACCCAAAAATTCTGAAATGATCTACTATTGGTCTTTGGCTGCTCCATGCTTCCTCCGGTGTCATATTTTGAACAGCAAGAGTGGGACTTTTGTTCAAAATATAATGCTCCAATTTACTGCTTCAGGCCAAAAGCTTTTTGGAATGCCACTTGTTGTCAGGAGGCTTCGTACTATATTCAAAATAGTGCGATTCTTCCTTTCACAAACGCCATTTTGTTGTGGCATATAGGCTGCTATAAGATGCCTCTTGATTCCATGCAGTTCACAAAAATTTGCAAATCATGTGACTTGTATTCACCACCATGATCAGTATGAAGGACTTATATTGGGCTGTCAACTTCTTTTTTCACAAGTGCTTTATAGCTTTTAAAGGCTGCAAAAGCTTCAATTTTTCCTACAAAAAGTAAACCCAAATTTTTGCAGCTACAGTCATCAATGAATGTAATTATATATCTTTTACCTCCATTGGAAGATAACCCCACAAAAAAAAAAAATCACAGATCGGTTGGGTTCCGAGTATAGGGACATATAATTTGGTGTCTCTGTATATCTGTTTAAAGACTTGATCAGAGGACTCAGCAAAAATAGGATAGATTTATGGGCTGAGAGTATTGATTATGGCATAGCAATAAAAAAATAAATTATGTACATCATTTGAGGTTAAATTAGTTAGATTCAAATTAAATTAGATGATCCTTATGTTGGGCTTAGGAACATAACCAGCTTCCTTTATCGGATATGCTCGTTTCCTGCCCGCTTCGTGCGTGTCTCCTATCTGATAGTGGAATCGGTTCTTTGCTGGAAATTTGTGCATTTCATTCTTTCCCACAATCTAACTATTTGCCACATCTTTCATCAAATCTCTCTCCTCCATTTGCTTCCATACTCTGCAGGAATCATCTCATCTGTTAGTTGCAGCATATATGCTTGATAACATGACATACTTTGCAGCATTTCGGGTTTCCAACCCACAGCGTCTGGCAATAACAAGATTACCGTGGACTTTGCATTCACCCAAAAGCACACCCCACATTCCAAAACACTATGATTTGTTTGAGACTCTCTATCAACTCCATGGCTTCCTCAAGTCTGTTTTTCCTCCTGAGCAGATCAACCAAAATAGTATAGTGGTCGAATCTCTTTTGAAGGCTGTGTAATCCTTTCCCATTGCATTGAAAATATGAAGTGCTTCAACATCTAGACCTATGTGGCTGCAAACAGATAAGAGTGCCAAGAAATGTGACATAGTTGGGTCCTACATTTGTCTTCAGCATCTTCTTGAGAAAAGCAAGTCATTCATGCCCTAGACCATTTTGTGCAAATCCACTTATCATCAACTTCCATGATACAATATCTCTTTCTGGGATCCTCAAGAATAAGATGTCAGCTGATCTCGTGTAGCCATGCTCACAATACATGTCAATTAGACCATTCCATATGAATGTGTTATCCAAATCTTTATTAAAGCAGGGCCTGACAATGCAACCATGAATCTTCTTGCCTCTTTCAGCAAGTGCTCAATCAGCACAAGCACATAGAATACTGACAAAAGTATGAGGACTTGGCTGTATTTCTTCCTTATGCACTTGGACAAAAAGGTCCAAAGTTTCATCACCACGGCCATTTTGTGCAAAGCCTGTGATCAGTGAAGTCCAAGAGACTGTGTCCTTCGCTGGCATATTGTTGAATATCCCACAAGCATCATCTAACTTATGAGCTCATGTATAAGCAACAACCATGGAAGTCCACCATACAACATCCTTTTCAGGCATAATGTCAAACAAGGCTCAGCATATATTGGCTCCACCACATTTCCCATAAGCATCAATCAGGGAATTGTAAGTAAATCTGAGTAAACTCCAAGCCCATTATGATGGCAACTCCATGAACCTGGCGCAAGAACTCAATGCACCCAAGTAAGCACAGGCACCCACAACATCCACAAAAGTAAATTCATCCATGAACAGACAATCATATTCTTTTTGCATCTACATGGAGATACTCAGAGACTCCACATAAAGCCCATGACGGGACAGCCCAGAAATCAAGGAATTATAAGAGAAAGAGCCCTCTGCGGCATTTCATAGAACAAGTTGAGCGCTTTCTTGATATCGCCCATCCAGGCATATGCAGATATGTGGGATATCAAGAGCAATCGTTCTTCGTATCAAGATCATCAAAAGCCTTGTGGGCGCTTCGGATAGAAGAGCATCTGGAGTACATACAAATAAGATGGTCGACGATGAAAGGGTCGCTGGCGAGTACGGTCTTGATGAGGTGAGAGTGCAGGGTCATGCCAAGCTTCAAGTGTTTTTGGCGACTTATCTTGTGATGAGAGAGACATAGGGATCCATGGTTGGGACAATATCGTAAAGCACGTGGGAATGCACCAGTTGTCTCTCCCATGGATCTCAGCATTGCATCACTTAAACATCCGGCGCGCGAAGTGACATCGGAAAGAAATGGCGAAAATTAATGGCTTTAATGCCTCTTTGTTTGGACTTAAATTAAAAGTTGAAATATTATTTAGATTTCAAAAACTTATGGCAAAATAAATACAAATTTACGTGTTAACATCTAACTGGAGTGAAAGTTTTGGGACTTTGAAAAAGAGTTAAAGTGCGTGGGCAGTGTAAATTAAATGAAGCAAAAATTAAAAATCAAAAAAGTAAAAGTCAATCCAAATTGATATGGTGTAATTTAATATAATTTTTATTAATTAGCTTGGCCTTCCGTAAAAGAAAAACAGTGTACCAACTATTACTATATCAATTACCAAATGTTCACGTAAACATAAATATAGTTGGACAAGATTAATTAAATTTTGATGAATAAAAAATATTGTGCATATCCCTCCATATAGAGCGAGGACTCATATTTCTTTCAATTGATGAATTCCCAGGAGAGCTGACATAGATGTAGGTAGCAGAATGAAATAGAAACTCATTATTGCTTGTCAAAAAACAAACTGTGAGAATGTAATGAAAAAAAAAAGATACCAATTTCTAACATGGTATTTACAATATGTTTGCATTTTCTTCGTAAGATAGACATTCTATAGCATTATATGTTGATACTAGAATTTTAAATTAATTTTACCAGTCGTTGTTTCAAAATTAAGAAAATTATAATGGCTTATTTTTTAGTTGATTAAATGGCATCAATATATTACTCTATTATTTTATTTTACTTTAATCATAGATAATATATAAAATAAAGTTAAGTTGACTTGTATTTTGTAATTCGTCATTATTAATATTTTCGTGATATATATAATCCTAATTTCTAATGATTCGGCTATTCAAATCTAAATAATATGATAACTAATTTTTTTTTTAAATTCCTTGGTCAAAAAATAATTCTCGGGATATCCTCTAGGGTAATATGGACATTCCCATTTCACCCCAAATTTCAACTAAGCTTTGTAGGCAGGAGAATAGCCACAAGTGATACGATCCAAGGCAGGTGTGCAAAAAAAAAGAGAATCATCCAGATTCCTTGAAATCAAACTGGACTAGAACCGGTGATTCTCATGGTGGTTGGTTTGGTTCCCAATTCCAATTTAGTAAAATCGGTGAGTATTGGTCCGATTTCCAGTTCTACCCACCCACCCGGACCGGATATATATAAATTCCATTTTAATTACTTAATTATTTTGTAGTTTTTCCACCAAATATATATGTACATATATGTATATTTAAAGTTATTGGACATTATTGACTACTTTTGTCTTAACCCCCTACTTTAACCCCCAACTTTCTTTTTTTTTTTTCATTCTAATAATCCATTTACTTTTGTTTTCTCAATTAAAACAAAATAGATAAATGAAGAGCAATGAGAGAATCAATTGAAGATGTTCATAAATGTTTCAGTGCTTGTTTGTCATGAATGTGATTTTGTAGGGATTGGGGACCGGTTCCACGAACCCACTCAAGAATCGACCAAACCAATAATTTGATTCCTAGGTGAATCCATGAAACCAACGGGCGGATCCTAACCCCAATTTTTTAGAACTGGTCCTTAGTGAGTGGTTCCTAGTTCCAAAATGGGAACCGCCCACACCACCCATATTCACCCCTAATCCAAGGCAATCTCATTCTCTACTTGTAAACTTGCGAAAATGCAAAGCCACCAAAAAATGCTAAAGGAAAGAGAAAATGACATATATCTAGGAATTTCTCCTTCAACCATCCATGGTTGATAATCATTCATTTGCACAATAAATTGTTTGGAGATTTAGGGTACGTTTGTTTCATAAAAAATGAATGATTTGAAAAATATTTTTCTAAAAATAATCATTTGTATTGTTTATAGAAATGAATAAATAAAAAATATATTTAAATATCAATTGTTGTCGATGATGAAAGTATTTTTCATTAATAGATGATTTCAAGAGATATAAGTAATTAATTTTGGAAAATGTTTTTTAGATAATTCATTTTTTGTGAAATAAAAACGGCCTCATCCTTTATGGCCAAATGAGGTTTTCATAATTTAAAGCCTAAATTTTGTTTTGTGAATTTACTGCGAATAACTTTCTATCATAATCCATCTCAAACACTTGAAAATGTGTAGGTTTGATTCATGAATAATTCAAATGGGCCAACAGAAGAGGGGTTTTGTTGTTATTGTGATCTCTAAACTAATAAGAGATTCAAGGCCTAGAAGATTCGGAGCACCTGAAGTACTTAAATCTTAGGAATCTGCCATCCCTAGTGAAGTTGCCTGACTTGACCAACTGCAAGAAGCTTGAGCTATTTAGTCTAGTAAATTGTCCCGATCTGGTTGAGATTCGAGGTAGGCTAGAATAACTGGAGAGGCTTTTTATTTGTCACAGCGGGTCTCTGCAAAAGTTATCTAATCCTTCAAGCTTCAAGAATCTAGCAAGTTTTTATATAGGTGAATATGAGAAGTTTGAGGAGACTTTGGAATCCGAAGAGTACAGAGATCTGAAAAAATTGGCAAGGCCGACGAAAGAACTTGGGAGGGTTATACGTTGTGCCATGTAAATATATTCTTGAGACCGTAAATTGATGGCCACGTGTACAGGTGGGACCCTTTCTTCAGAAATTTCGACTTTCTTCTCCTTTTTCTTTTCTCCTCCTGCTGCGTCTCTCTTCTCTCACTTTATTTTCTTTTCCCCTTCTTCCTCCATCGTCAGCGACGACCCCCAAGCAAGAAGCTCGCCCGGAACCAGCAGCAAAGGACTCTGACCATCGAGGAATGCGACAGCGACCCCGAGTGGAAGCACAGCATGCAAATCGGCCTGGCGGGGATCTCCCTCCAGGACTGCAACCACGTCTTCCTGCGCTTTGTTCTGTTCCGTGAGGGCGTGATGTTCGTCCTCTCTCTCTTTTATGCCTGTTCTTTCCTGATTGTCATCTCACTTTGGATACCTACTTCAGGAGGGAGGGAGATTGTATCAACCTAACTCTATTTCAGGTTGCTGACCTCTTCTTCGGATTGTATCAACTACCTACCTCAACTTCTCAAAAGAATGAACAACATTCACTTTGTTAACCTATTTGAGAAGGCATCCCATGTGATGTAAAGCTCTTGTATGACTCAAGTGATGTGAACATCAATATATTTCTACGACAAGCAGAAATACTTCCTATCAGATTGAACTTAAAAATATTCTATCTTCGATTAGAGGCAACTTAGAGAAAATCGTTAGAAATGTATTAAGAGTCGAGAGATGATTTCAAAATGGATTCTTCTACAAGTAGGCGATTTGTAATTTCGCTTTTTTGTAATAATTTCTGTGAAAAGCGACTTTTGACAAGATAAATTTGGTAGCTCTATATGTCCTTGGAAGTACCATTCTTCTGGCATTGTCGTCTCATTTGATATGAATGGCAATTTTTGGCTTTTAAGTGAAATTGATAGAGTATTGAAGATGACTTGATCCATAATTCATTTTTTCGTGTTATTAGAAATCTAAATTAATTTGTCATCGTGTATAAAAAGAAAAAGAAAATCGTAATAGCACAAATTTTTATTGAATAATTAGCATCAATATATCAATCTGTTATTTTTTTTTCATAGCTAATTTATAAATATAATTATGTTCACTTTTTTGTGCTTCGTCATCTACTTATCATTTCATAATATTTATAACTAATCGTAATTCCCAATGATTAGACTATTCAAATCTTAAATATTAGGATGATTAGAATTTTCTTCAAATTTTCTTAGGTAAAACAATAATTTCAGGATTTCTTCCAGTGGTAATATAGAAATTCCCATTTCACCCCAAATGGTCCAGCTAGCCGCACCTGCTAAGTGCTAACCAAACTTACAATTTTGGTTGCAGGTATTGAAGTCCGAGTTCTGTTGCAAAGCCTAGATCAGTGCAGTCCAAGACACTCTGTTCTTCGCTGGCATATTGTTGAATATTGCGCAAGCATCATCTAAGTTATGAGCTCACGTATAAGCAACAACCACTGAAGTCGAGGACACAATATCCTATTCAGGCATAACATCGAACAAGGCATGGCATACATCGGCTCAACCACATTTCCCATAAGCAACAAACAGGGAATTGTAAGTTATCATAATAAATTCCAAGCCCATTATGATGGCAACTCCATGAACCTGGCGCAAGAACTTAAATGGACCCAAGTGAGCACAGGCACCCACAACACCCACAAAGTAAACACATCCATGAATGGACAATCATATTCTTTTTGCATCTGCATGAAGATACTCAGAGACTCCAGATAAAACACGGGACAACCCTGAAATCAATGAATTGTAAGAGACGAGAGCCCTCTGCGGCATTTCATCGAACAAGTCGAGCGCTTTCTTGAAATCGCCGATCCGGGCATATGCAGATATGATGGTGTCCCAAGAGTAACTGTTCTTTATATCAAGATCATCAAAAGCCTTGTGGGCGCTTCGGATGGAACAGCATCTGGAGTACATGCCAACAAGATGGTTGACGACGAAAGAGTCGCTGGCGAGGGCGGTCTTGATGAGGTGAGAGTGGACGGTCATGCCGAGCTTTAGGTGTTTCTTGGCGACGCATCTTGCGATGAGAGAGACATAGTGATCGATGGTTGGGCCGATACCGCTGAAGAACATGGGCAATGCACCAGTCGTCTCTTCCATGAAAACGGTGTCCTCTGCATCTTGTTACTTGACATCCCGCACGCGAAGTGACATTGGGAAGAAATGGGGAAAATTAATCGATTTAATGCCTGTTTATAGTTTAAAAAAAGTCAATAGCTTTTTCTTTCTTTTTTACTTTTTTTATAAATTTATATTGTTGTTCAAAATTCAGAAAATTATCAGAAGATTATATATGAATCCATGTGTTCTATGGTTAAGTTTCTAGAGTTTTAGATTTAAAAAATGGAAAAATGATATAGATAATCTCCAAATTTTTAATTGGTTTAATGTGGTATTTGAATTTCATCCAAATATGTTATATTATTTTTAAGCTTTAATTTATTTAATGTGATTCATGAACCATTAATAAATATTCAACCAAGTTCTTAAACTATATGAAAATAATGAATTTAGTTTAAAGACTAAATTAAACATCTATAAATAATTTAAAAATCTAAATATGATATTACATATTAAGTTAAAGTTCAATGACCATTTGTATTATTATTCCTTAAAAGGGGATAAATGCTCCATAAGTCTTAAAATATATGGCAAAAGTACAATCGAATCCTAAAACTTTTAAAAGTATAATAAAATCTTAAAATTTGTCAAATTGATACAATCGAATCCTACTATTAACTCTGTCCAATTTAGCTAACCGGAAAAAATCAACATAACATTTTTTTTTTTAAATCTCTTTCTTGAAGATAGAGGCATTGATATGGCTAATTTTAAGAAAAATGTAAAAAAAAAAAAAGAGAGGAAGAAATTGATTCCAAGATTTCTAAAAATAAAAATCTGAAAAAAGTAAAAATTTGGAAAAAAGAGGAAGCGTCAAACAGTGGAGAACCAAGAAGGACAGTGGCAGACTGGCGTTCCTCGCCGAACCTGGGCGAAGTCAGCTTGGCCCTCACAGCGAATGCAATCTCCACCGTCCAGAACACTGTTCGGAGTAATTGTTTTGTTTTCTATTTAAATGAATGATTTGATGGAGGCCGATGCACCTCTCTAAAATGATTTTTTGTCTGATTTTTGCACTCACTTTTTCAGATCTTTATTTCTCTAAAATTTTTATAACAATTTCTTTATATCTTAATTACAAAATAGAACATTTGGCATTAGCAACCACATCAGCACCTATCTTAAAGTAAACAAAAATAAATAAATAAAAAGCCACGTCAACTTTTATGAAAATCATTTTGAGAATAAATGCAATAAAAGTTACAATATTTAACATAGATTTTACAGTATGATTTCATTTCCTTTAGATTTAAACATGTACAGCACAATACTATGATAGTAATTTAAATTAATTTACCAGTCATTTTTTAAAAACAGTGGAATATTTCTTTTGTTGATTAATCATCATCGATGCATATCAACATATTATTAATTTTATGTTTAATCAAAAATAGTTTATAAAAATAAATTAAGTCGACTTACATTTTGTAGTTCATGATTTACTTATAATTTCGTAATTTCCAATTTTTGGACTATAGGATAATTGAGTTTCTTCTAGAATTTTCCCTGGTAAAAATTTCCGGATGCCTTGCCTTCTGGTGGTGTCATGGACATTACCATTTCACCCCAAATATTCCAACTAAATAATGGTCGGGTGGCTACCCAACCTGCTAATGCTGACTAGACACACTACTATGGTTGCACATATTGATGTTCCCTGTCTTGGAAGTTCTGTTCGAACCATCTATTTTTGGTAAGCTTTCACTAGTATTGCAAATATTTTTGGAGCTTCACTTCTTTTTGGCTAAATGCAACTTTTGATAAATAAAATGCCACAAGTGTCATAACATTTTTACGATATTTATTTGACCGCCATAATTATTTTTTTCCAATTATTTCTGTGCCGTAACTTTTAAAAAAATATTCACCCGAGTGCCATAACTATACCTAAGTGCTATGACTTTTAAAAATATTCATCACAAATATTACATTATGTCAAATTTTTGACACTTGAATGAATGATTTTAAAAAATTATGACATAAGTAATCGAAAAAAAAGTTATGTCATTTAAGTAAATGCCGAACGAAAATTATATCACTTAAGTGATCTAAAAAAAAAATTATAGCATTCAAGTGAGTGTTGTATGGAAGTTATGGCATTTGACATATTATTTTTTCTATCTTTTTTTGTCTCATGAACTTAATGTATATAACTCTAATATAATCCATTTCAATTAATAAAAATATATGAATTCTACGTTTTGGGCTTTAGTATATGTAAAATTTTAATGGGCTTGGAATTTCACCTACAAAAGAAGGGTTTTATTGTCATTAAAAGAATATCAATTAGCATAAATTGAATGATTTCTAAATCAACAACACGCATGAAATTCTCCGGTACTCTCGCCTTTCGTGCCAAAGAGTCTTTTGGTCTTTGAGAAATTTCCAAGAAACTCAATTCGATTACCTCAAAAGTCAAAAGCAACGCGTATTCACTTTTTCACGGTCGACTTGAAGTTTCCCTGCAAGTTCCAAGTTGGAACTTCCAACTAATGAGTCCTCGCTTTCCTGTCTCCCATGAAAATGGTGCGCTCTGCCTCTGCATTTTATCAATTAACATCCAGCACGCGAAGTGACGTTATAAAGAAATGGTGAAAATGAATTGATTTAATGCCTCTTTGCTTGGATTTAAAGAAGCCAACAGAAGCTTTTTTTTTACCCTTTTGTTAAAATTTAAATTATTGTTCATATTTCAGAAAATTATCAAAAAATTATATGTGAATTTATTTGTCTATCCTAAGTTTTTGGAGTTTTAGATTTAAAAAATGAAAAAATGACATAAATAATCCATAAACTTTGGTCTAATATCTAACATTGTCTTTGAATTTGAATTGTGATAATTGAACCCTCACAAAATATGTTATAGCATTTTTAAAACTTTTAACTTATGTGATTGAATCCATGAACTATTGATGAATGTTCAATTTAGTCATTAAACTATATGGAAATAATGTATTTAATCTAAAGACTAAATTGAACATCTATTAACATTTTGGAGATCACAACGTTACACATTAAGTTAAAATTTAAAAATCATTTATATTATTATCTCTCAATAGGGGATAAATGATCCATAAATTTTAAAATATGTTGTAAAAGTGTATTCAAATTCTAAAACTTTCAATAAGTCTTAAAATCTATTAAATTAGTACAATCAAATCCAACTATTAACTCTGTCCAATTCAGCTAATTGGAAAAACTGACATGACCTTTGTTTTTGTTTTTTTTAAAAAAGTGGAGGATTGATATTGCTGCCATGTCAGTAACTTTTAATAAAAATAAAAAAAATAAAAAAAAAAAATGGAAAAAAGAGGAAGAGTCAAATAGTGGAGAACCAAGAAGGATAGTGGTCGACCGGCGGAACGTTCATTCCTAGATGAATGATTTTTAAAGGTTATGGCACATAAAAAAAAAGTTATGATATTTAAGTGAGTATCCAATAAAAATTTTATCACTCAATTAATCCTCACAAAATAATAATACTTAAGTGAATATTGTACGGAAGTCCGTGGTGCTATTTTTTCTATTTTTTTATCGTACGAACTCACTGTGTATAACTCCGACATACTTCAAATATATGAATTCTACATTTTTTTGGTTAATATACGTAAAATTTGAATGGGCGTGGTCTTCACCTTTCTCCTCATTAAAAGAATCTCTAAACTAATAACATGTAATGAAAGTATCTTGTACTCTCGCCTTTCGTGCCAAAAAAATGTTCGGGCTTCGAGGAATTTCCCAGTCACTCAACACGATTGCCGCGAAAGTCAAAAGCAACGCGTTTTCACGGTCGGCTTGAAGTTTCCCTGCGGCTACCCAGCCCTCCTGTTCCTGGAAGGGCACGGCGAAGGAGGGTGAATTCGCTGTCTAATATTAGTCTCGTCTTTCTTCAGCTGAACTGAAAAGCCAAGAACGTTTATTCTTGGGATCTCTGTCTGCTTCTATGGCTTACGTTGATTCTTGGGATCTGCTTCTATGGCTTACGTTTATTCTTGGGATCTCTGTCTGCTTCTATGGCTTACGTTTATTCTTGGGATCTCTGTATGCTTCTATGGCTTCTGATCCGGGCTCTTCATCTTCACCCTCTCCATCTCCGGTAATTACCTCTCGTTTATTGCCTTTTTTTTTTTTTTAACGAATTGGGCCTGTTCTGTAATGCAACTTAGTGCAGAATTTGATGGAAACAATACAGGGACTCTCAGATCAGCATCAATTCTTTCCTCAATTGACTCCATGATTGATCACTGCCGGTTGCGTTTAACACTAATATAGCTTTATCCTCTCACTCTAGTCCCATGCTAAACCCTGCTCATCTGCTTCCATCTGTGCAACTGTCAGGCCTCAGATCTTGAAACGCAATACCACTCCTATGCATCAGCTTGTTGATAGATCTCAGAGATTTCTGTAATTAGGAATTGGATTTACGCTCTTTAGGAACTGCGCTGGCGCTAAAAGCTAAATAAGTTTGAATGGAACTGTTTATTTCATTTGTTTCATTTTTTTTTGTGCGAACAGAGGCAGTGGTATCTTTAAGAGACTTCAATACGACAAATTCGTACATTATTGTCTAGTGATTAGCAGTAAGAATACTCCTAGGCAGAAAAGTGATACCCTCAACTCTTTATTTTAAAGTAGAGACAGATTGAATAGACTATACTGTGCATTCTCTGGTGAACCGGAAGTCTTTGCTTCCATAAAATGGAGCTCTCATCCCTACACTCCTGTGTATTCCAACTTGTTTTCTGGAAAAGCGGTTGTATATCATTCATGCTTCTATTTTCTGCTGAAGTCTTATTAACTCCATAATTGATTAGTGAGTACATCCTCTTTCTCTGATATGCTGGTGCTTTCTAGCAAATGTGAATAATTGCTTCAAGCCTAACTGATACTTGCCCATTGACCCTGTATCTGTTTGTTGATAACCTAAGAGATGGCTGTAATTAGGGATCGGTTTATGCTCTTAAGAAACTAGTCTGATGGTGAGGGTTGAATTAGCTTCAGTGTAATTTCTTGATTTCATTTTTCCGATGAGATCGTCATAGGGGATGAATTCTTCACCGGCATCTGTTAAGGTCGAGGGAGCAACTAATGGAGTGTTGTTGGCTGTCAAAGCAATTTTGTTTAAACGAAAATAGGAAGTTTTAATCATAACTTCCTATCAGATAATAAGCCAATTAGTCAACCTACAAGCAACACTAAGCGCTAATGTGCAGAGGACACTCAACATCACCTTTCAAGAGAAATTTTATCACCTAAAG